>CABHPP010124584.1:0-44310 GCA_902168425.1 Peromyscus attwateri
TATAGAGATCTTTCTTCTCATATTCCCAACTGACAAAGAAGGGTAAGGTCTACTTGGAATAAATAGACAAACAAGAAAAGTCCTATTTTTAAAATAGTATTTTTGGACACATGCAAATGCAGGCAGGAAAATGTGGTACAAAAAACATGTAAATGCATGGGACTCCACAAGTAAGGGAGAAATGTGTGAATAGGCGAGCCAGATCAGAAACCCAACACATTTTCCCCAATGACACATAGCCTTCTGATTGCCTAGGAATCTTTATCAGTGATGTGCCATTTAGGCTCCATGAACCTTGTTTCGTGGGCAGAAACAGCGGTTCAGAAGTAACGGTTGATTGAAGGGGAGATTGCACATACAAGATTAGAACTTTCTAGAACTGTTGAAGCAAGGTGCACTGCCCATGCTCTGTAAGTAGGGCCCAGGGTCCTTGTCTGGTCACAAACCAATTAAGTTAAGTGCTACCGAAATTGCTTTCTGTCCTCTAGATAAGAAACGTCCATGAGTGAGATGCAAGGCTTGAAACCTAAGAGCTTATTCATAAGTCGGAGCCTGTGCGTTAATAGTCACACTAAGACCCACAGAGCACATCTGTGACTTGGAGATGAGTTGTTAAAGAACAGGAGGGCTCTGGGGGATTATGAATATTAGGACTTCATAATAGTTCCACATCTCCATAAAAATTGCTCTGAATTACCAATTGCAGCTAATAATTGTACCAAAACGACAGTGTCTACTTACAGCAAGGAACTGAATCCAATCTGACCGGTGGATAAGATGCTGAGCTAGACAGAAAGTGTCATTGCATCCAACCCGGAACAACCAGCAATCCATTGTGGCTGTCTAGATCCCCATGTTCTTGGGGAACTGCTCCTCGGCTCCCTTGTCCATACAGAGGATGATTTTGCCAAGCTCCTCAGGAAGGCTGGGGTGCTCCGCTCCCTTGCTGTAAGACAGAGCTTCATCTGCTTTTCCCACAGACACTCTTCAGGAACCTTTCTTGGCACACTAAAGCAAGACACACAACCTCTCCACCTGCGTGGGGCTTCCATTTTGCTGTAAATGGCAAAAAATAAACTTACAAACTAGCAAATAAACCATAAATCCCTAACTGTGATGAGTATTGGGAGGAAATAAGGTAGGGTAGTAGAGGAGTGCCATATGTGGAACCCTGGGGAAAAAATGACATTGGAGTTCTGAAGGACCAGAAAAATCCAGGGATGGAACACCTGAGAAGGAACATGTGATGAGCCAACAAAAATGTCCTCAACAGTTGGTCCAGAACTAGGTTAGTGACCCGCATCAGTCTGAAACATTTTACTGGACGCCAAAAAGAGAGCAGTTTTCAGAGGTCACGGAGAGCCTGCCAATGCTAATCTTTTCTGTAGGGTGGAGACAATGAAATTAAAAGAGGTCCCTAGACCCAATTGCTCCTGGAGCTGCACCAGCAGATACAGTGCCCAGCCCCTCAAAACGGCTTTCAAGAAGTGGCCTGCTCTGTCGGTGAGGAAACACTGCGCTGTGACTAGTGATCAGAGCCTCTAGCTATGAGATTCAGCGGGACATACCTTTCTTCAGGCTGAGGTCACATTCTTCTTAGGAGACCCTATCTAATGACCTTGGTCCATGACCCCAGCAAAGGTCAGATTTATCTGTCTCCACAATCTCAAGGTGCAAGGCTTTGCTCCCACGATCCTCAAGTTCTCTCAGTTCATAACACTCCTGGTGCCTTGGTTTTTGGTTTTTTGTTTTTGTTGTTGTTATTGTTGTTGTTGTTGTTGTTGTTTTTATGGCACCCCCTAAACCAAAAGAAATGCCTACATATTTCTTTACTCCATATCCCTTTACTAAATAGCTAAGTTTGGGCAAGTTAACAGTAGGAACTTGCACAATGTTGAGCATATTAGTGTTTTCTGGAAAATTGAAAATATTCTTCAGTGCCTTCTGTGTCCCCATGGCACCTGGAGGGTCTCTGACAGGTCAGGAGCTATAGTTCCATCCAGACACAATGCAGGGCTCTTCCCAGAGCCCCTCTGGGCTTGGTCCCCTGGTCTTTCACCATGTGACTTACACTCTTAAGTCCAGCTGGATGAGGATAAAAACAAAAAACCAGCCTGCAACATACTACTTTCTTGAAAAATTTTTTTGAGAAATAAAATGCCTTTTTGTGTTTGGGAGTTTGTTTTGAGATTTCTGCTGTTTTGTTTTTTGAGACAGGGTCTCACTATGTAGCCTCAGCTGGCCTGGAACTCAGTATGGAGACCAATTTGCCTGCAAAGATCCACCTGCCTCTGCCTCTCAATCGTTGGAATTAAAGGTATATGCTACCATGCCCAGTTTACAGTTCCTTTTTTCAACTAAATTTAAAACCCAAACGGTCTGTAAGTGCATTCCTGCTATGCTTGTTGTGAGAGGGATCTTAACAACCGGCTGAAGCGAGGCTGAGGCGGTGGCTGTGGGCTGGCCTCGCAAGGGCTTGAAAGAGTGAGTAGACTCCAATCTTCACAACTAAGGGATAAGCAAAATGACCCCTGGACATTTCTGTTAGCAAATACTGAAACACTTCATGTTCCTTAAGCGTCTAATCATGTCAGTCCTCTTGACACAGGGTATAAACTGGGCATATATTTTGAGTGTTGGGGAGAATCCATATGCAAGCTGCGTCTACACTAGAAACTGCTTTGTTGAGGGATACCTGAAAGTTAGATTTCCCAAGACATGAAATGGTACTAGAATTTACAGGGAACGCAGACTTAGTACTCCTTAGTCCCTCTGGGATAGAGGAAGAGATTGATGTTAGGATGAGACGAACAATCAACTTCCGTAGTGTGAAACAGGCGGTCCCACCAGAGTTCCTGGGCCATTTTGACCGGTATTCGCTTAACTCTGTCTCTGATGGTGGAAATGATCAGATCAACGTGATAATTTATTTAATCAGCATCCTCGCCACTCTGTGACCTTCACAGCTTGTCATTCTACTTCATCCGATGAACTCACACACTTTCATGAAATCAGTCCCCAGCAAATCACAGGTTTTACGTGATTAACTGGCCTTCTCTAGTACTCTACCTGCCTCCTTGCAGTGAGTGGCTTCCCAAGACTCCAGAACTGTGTACTCAGTCTCTTTACTAGAGGAGTTTGTTCTCATCAAGCCCAGTCCACGGCCCGTCTGTTTTAGCTTTGTCTTTCACGTCCACACCCCAACCTAGGGTCCAGCACCTCTCTCTCTCAGAGAGCTGTGAAATCTCGCTGTTTTAGTCAGGGTTTCTACTGCTGCAACAAAACACCGAACACCGTGACCAGAAAGCAAGTTGGGGAGGAAAGGTTTTATTTGGCTTACACTTCCAGATCCTAGTCTGTCACTGGAGGAAGTCAGAACAGGAACTCTAGCAGGGCAGGAACCTGAAGGCAGGAGCTGATGCAGAGGCCATGGGGGGTGCCGCTTACTGGCTTGCTTCCTCTGGCTTGCTCAGCCTGCTTTCTTACTGGACTCAGCACCACCAGCCCAGGGATGGCATCACCCACCGCTGGCTGGACCCTCCCCATTGATTGCTAATTGAGAAAATGCCTTACAGCTGAATCTCACGGAGACATTTCCTCAATGCTGATGAGGCTCCTTCCTGTCTGATGACTCTAGCTTGTGTCAAGTTGACACACAAAACCAGCCCGGACACTTGCTAATGTTAGTCTCTCTCCTTCATAACAGTCACTGCTGCCGCCACACCTGCTAGATGTCTCCTCTACACAGAGCGTCTTCATTTCCTGCTTAAAACCCAGCCTAACCATCCCCCCCCCCCAGCCTAACCATCCCTCCCCCGGCACCCAGTCTATCCGCTGCTTTGTAGTCCTGTCCAGCCACTGTCTGCCATTCCCCTGGCACACAGGGTTTTCCAGGGTTCTCTAAACACCCCAAACCCATCACCACCTCACGTTCCTTCCCTTTACTACCCCCTCCCCCAACACAGATCTGGATCACTCTCTCTGTCCTCCTCACATGCTTCATGCACACTTTCCTGTGTACGTGCAATTGTGTTCATGTGTGCACACACCCACGAATGTCGGGGACAGAGGCTGACACCAGGCGTTGCCCTCAGTTGCTCTCTACGTTACATTTGAGACAAGATCTCTCACTGAACCCAGTGTCCACCTACTGGTTAGAACGGCTCGTCTGTGAGCTCCAGAGATCCATCTGTCTCCACTCCCCAAGAGCTGAGGACCCAAGGGCACACTGCCATTCCCTGGTTTTTCTTTTCTCCTTCTTCTTCTTTTTCTCCTCATCCTCTCCATGGGGATCTGAACTCAAGGCCTCAGGCCTGCATGGAGGCCCTTTGCTGATTGAGCCCTCTCTCCAGCCCGCTAACACAGTGTTAATGCCCACTTCAAAGTAACTTTACCTCCATAGGTCTCTCCAGACAGAATGGATCGTGTTACTTCGTACTTCTCATATTTAAGCTTTTTCTACTTGCTAATTACCAGTCCCCCCAGAACCTCCAGTAATTCCTGGGGAATACCATGTGCTCCCCAACCCCATGTCACAGCTTCTAGCATAGAATAGTGGTCCAGTCACAGTCAGGGAGAAAGTTTGCATGTGTCACAGGTTGAGCTATGGCTTCACGGATTCAGCCTCAGCCTATGAACACAGTCACCTGGGACAATGGAAGAGAACTTCAGGAAATCTATTCCCAAGGTCACACACAATGGACATATCCTCCAAATGATAGAACCAACAAGCCTACAAGCTCAGTGTCTTTCTCTGACCTGCTTGTGACTGTAGTGTGTGTTTGTGTGTGTGTGTTTGTGTGTGTGTGTTTGTGTGTGTGTGTTTGTGTGTGTGTTTGTGTGTGTGTTTGTGTTTGTGTGTTTGTGTGTGTGTTTGTGTGTGTTTGTGTGTGTGTGTGTGTGTGTGTGTGTGTGTGTGTGTGTGTGTTTGAATTAATAGATGCCAGCACGTTGCTGGCCACACTGCAAGTGCTCTATTCTTATTGATCAGGTATTTGAGGAATCAACAAATCCTGTCTAAAAATATACATATCTAAGTCGGCATTTTAATATGGGTGACAAATCAAAATAATGAAGCTAGCTAAGGCTTCAAAAAGTTCTACCCCTCCAAAATCATCATACGTCAGCAACCTTTCTGATAGAAAATGAGAATCCGTTTGGGGCCTGGGGAGGTTACTTTTCTACAAAGTGGGTATTACATCATAAACATTGAAAGCAGTCAGTCTCATCAGTACGATTAATAATAAGGAGATTGGATTTTTTTTTAATATGTAGGACACCCAAGTGAATTTCATAGCCCAGTCATTAGTGGATGAAACCAAGCTTGAAAGAACAACTAGACAAGAAGTTATGTCTGCGCTCTGTACTCTGTCCCTGGGAACTTTATTGCCATATTTAATATACATTACAATAAACCCTGAGTCTAAGGGGAAATGGCATTTAATGAAGGCAAGCTCAACTTAGGACAAAATAATTTCCAAAGAGAGAGATGTTTAAGTCTATGTAACTGGAAAGCTAAACCTGAGGAAATGCTCTCGAATCATTTTTCCCCAATACCCAGCGCTGGCTGTACACGTGAGGGCTTCCTCTCCATCAGGCCAGCCACGAGAAAGGCCCATCTGCATCTCAACTGCGCCTTACCTCTCTGGCCCTCCCCTTTATCATCCGGAGGCAGCATGTATCTGCTAATGAAGACAGTCCTCACTGGAAGCCCAACTGCACTTTCCATTAGTGCTAAATGTTCTTTGAAAGTTAAAAGACTCACAGTAGACAAACTCCAGGAGGACTCACGCCTGCATATCCCTCTCCTTTGGAGGCTCCCCTGCAGGCAGAGGGAAAGCGTTGCTAGACCATCACGGCCTTATTTAATGCCTCAGTCATTTCTCACAGTCCTCAGGAAGCTACTCTGAGCTCTAGCTCAGGTGTATCAGCAGATGCCCTGGGACTTCACACCTGCTGTGATGGAAGACAAAAGCTCGAGTTAATTAAGTCTACTGTTCAAACAATTTGTTTCTCACCGAGGTTGACTCACTTGAAGGTATTTCGGCAGGATTTTATATCCAGCACGCCTTCATTGTGGTGTGATTACTCCCCCTTTAGAAATACATTTTATTGCTGAGATTCTCAGGTCACTGACAGTATAACGTGTTTTTTAAAATCCACTGCTAATGGATGACAAGCTATTTATTAAGTGTATGGTACCTGTATTTTTTTTCCATAGCCATAAAGTTCCTCAGAGTAACATCACTAAGGCAAGGCTGGAACAAGACAAGCACCCAAGACTGAGTATTATGTAGCGTTCTTACTCAAAGTCAAGGCGAAGACAGCGTTTGAAAGGTTTTCACAGTCTCTCTGGCAGAGTGAAGCATGGGAAATGAACAGAAGGCTTTGTAGAAGAAAAATGGGGGAAGTTTAAAGCATGCCTCTTTGTTTTTGCACAAAAGGATCAAAGGACATTCCCCACATTAATTGCTTCTATTTTTACTTTGCACCCATATTGCGTTCCCATTCATCTCTCCAACAGATGTTCTAGAAACCCTTTGTGTCCTCATCCCTCTCTCACACGCCACATCGTTTCTCCCCCAATCACCTGTCCTCTCTCTCCTTCGAGTCTATGTGACAGTGCAGCAGGGAGGGCCAGCGGCCCGCAGTATGCTGTCCCTCCATGTTGAAGAGATGTCTCTGGGAGGCCACTGGACCTCATTTCCCAGACCAAGTTCTCCCCTGTGGGATGTGAGCCTCTCTGCGTCCTTCCAGGTCCCCACCTTCTATCTCACACCTGGGATCCTGATGGACACTGAAAGTCACCTGTTAGGATGGCAGGGTGGTGTCCCTGTGGAGTCCGTCGTCCTCTGTCCCCCTTTCCACCACCAGACTTCCACGAGCAGGATACGCATCTGTGTTATACATTAAGATCGCCATCAAAATATTAGCAGCACTCAGCTAATACATGAGGCCAGAGAAAGAAACCTAGGCTACTACTGTGAGGCAATTCATGCTGTAAATATTTCCTGAACGCCAAGCCGTGAATAAAGTTTAGGGGCTACAAGACAAACAGATCTAGTCCAATCCCCGCAGAGATCACCCAGACATCCTTTCATTCTTAAGCTGTCTCGCTTTCCTAAAAGGACCTGACATCTCTTGAGTAGGAAAGCCAGTTAGTTGGCTTGTTAACATCTGAAAAAACTCCAATCTTGGAGTGCGTGCGTGCGTGCGTGCGTGCGTGCGTGCGTGCGTGAGTGCGAGATGAGGTAAGACAAATTCATATCTGCCTAAGGCAACATCCTACATGGTAGAATATGGAGCCGCCAAGAAAAGTAGAACTCTATTTTTCATAATTCAAATCAAAGCCACATCTCCAGAGACAGAGCATTGATTGAACCTCAACCACTCTCTCGGTGACACATTGTAGGTCTGCAGCTAGGGGCCGGGCAGTGAGTAACTTGGTTTTGGGGTTGACTACTACAGGAATATAAGGTTTTCTCCTTCATTCTCCTTTGTTATCTCTTTAAATAGCTTAAAGAACTAGTGTATTTTAGGCAGCATATGAATTTAATCATCTGTTTACATATGCTTTTAAAACAGCTGACAGAGAAGGGAGGCTTCTTTAGACAGGGGTGAACTTAGGTTTGTAAAACCTGAAACCTATGCATTTTGGAGACCTGTGTAAGAAAAAGAATGTGTAATTAAAAAAGAAGTTTTAATATAGGGCCTAGAGTGCACTCTGGCAGATGAAAGCCTGTAAAACTTAGGCTCCGAGGGGTTTACGACAAATCTACAAGCAAGCCAGAGGTATTCTAATTGGGTGAATACTTAAAAGAAAGGTTGAGAATTTTCTAGATATAAGCCTGCTTTGATCCCTAGCTCAATTAATTGCAAATTAATTGTCTAAAAGCAGATGGAGGAAAAACCCATCAAAACTATGTTTTTAACTCCCATTTTCTGAGCCATGCAGCATGTTGCATAATTCTGAGTTGAATGTTTGTCTAATGAGAGAGGGTAACACGATTTTCCAACGAGAACAGGAGCATGAATGCCGCAATATGAGATAATAATGGCGGAGGTCTTGTTGCAGAGGAAGCTTATTTCTCAGCCTCACTGAAGAAACATGCTGTTCTTTGCACTGTTTATTAGACGTATAGAAAAACCACCATTTCACTGTGTGTATAAATCAGTCAATTGCAGTCACCGGAAAACAAGCTGATTTAGAAAAAAGAAAAAAGGCTCATTTGGTTTCTGATTTCTAATCACTCTCAAGAAATAAGACCACATCTTTAAAATGTGCCTTTTTTTTCCCCCCTCCGTAATCTCCTGAGGATCACCGACCTTGTGCTTTGTCGCTTAGGAAAACTCAGTTTCCAAATGTGACTCGTCTACAGTGAACCGCAGATTTCAACCCAGGGAGCAATTGAACGGAACTGTGGCTCATCTTTGCCACCAGGGGGACTGAGGAAGCCCAGGCCGCTAGTCCTCATCAGCTAATTGCCTCTATCACCTTGAGTGAACCACAAGAGGAAATCTGTAGCCTGGTTAGAGACACCGCCCTCCAGCTGCTAAGGCAAACGTGGCCTTGTTAATCCCCCAGCTCAGTCCAACACACATTTCTGTGAACATGAAGAAAAATGTTCTCAAGTGCTCCAAAGTGAAGCATTACCAAGACATTTCTTGGTCGTGACTTTCCACTCAATACAGGAAAGGTCATATGTTTCACTAAATCACAAATTCTCACCACACCCCATAGTTTGGAACACTGGTTTGTTCTGTGTGGTGAGCATTTAGGAAACTGCCACTCACTCCACCAATCCTTAACCTCCTTCTAGGGAACCTGGAGCCACATTTTCTCTCCAAGATTCAACCGTGAGTAACACAATCATCAGTCTACACAACTTATCTTCTCTCATCAACACTCAGACAGCCAGGACCCAGAAGGTAAACAATCAGGTTTGGCCCGCAGGAGATCTGCAGGCTACTTGGATTGCTGGGATGGCTGCCCTTAAAGACAGGGCTGGGCATGTGGTTCGGGCCGCAGAGGGCTTATAGAGCATGTGCAGGGCCCTGGGTTTGATTCTCAGCAACCACACACACACACATACAGCAAGGAGACTGGCAAGGGTTGGGGAGTACCTGGAGAATTAGGGTGCTCAGGCATTGCCAGAGGACGGTAAGAATATGCAGTTGCTTTGGAAACAGTCCAATTCCCTCAAAGAGTAAAATGTAATTATCATCTGACTCAGCAATTCCTCTCCTTGATGTCCTCCCCAGAGAAATGAAAACATATGATCACACATGGGTGCTCACAGTGCTATTCTTAATAGCTAAAAAGTAGAAACAATTCAAATATTCATCAGCTTAAGGATGAATAAATGAAGTACAGTGTGACCACACCATGGGATATTATACGGTAATAAGCATTGATTCCTACTCCAACACGGATGGATCTTAGTGAAAGAAGTCAGACAAAAAAAAAAAAAAAAAGAATACATAGTATATTATTCCATTTGTAAGAAATGTGCAAAATAGGCAAATCCATGGAGACAGGAAGTGGGTTAGTGCTTGCAGGAGCTGGGTAGGAAGAGGGAACTCTGAGTGGTGCAGGGGTGTCATTGAGGGCGAGAAGTGTTTTAGGATGTGGGGTGACAGTAACACCACTCTGTGTGTATTCTGAAAAGTGGGGGTTTGCACTTTAAAGGGGTGGCCTTATGGTGTGTGAATTGTATCTTCATAAAGCTGCTATTAAAAATCAAACTACTGTGACCAAGGAACAGGGTGTCAGTCCTGGTTCCTCTTTCTAGGTCAGGGAAATGGATGCGGCCACAGTCAACAGCGGCTTCCAATTCTGCCATGCCCTGAATCTCACTGTAACTTGATTTCCAGTTCATATTTTTCTCACAGAAAACACAGAATATGCTTTTCACCAGTGGCAATGAGAAATCCAACCTTCTGCCATTCCACTAGTTAATAAACATTTTCTGAGATTGATTTTTGCCATATATTGAAATATGCGCAGGAGACTGAGCACATGTGAATGACAGAAACAGACTCTGAACTCCCCGTTCTTGGGGTCGAGGCAGGGGGTGCAATAAAGAAGTGTGTTGATGGTGTACTTCCCATAATTTACTCTCTAAGACCCTTGTCTATATTCAGATTCCTACCTTGACCTCACACAGTGAGGTACTAGTGTAGTCTTCATATCCCCGTGTAGTTGCCCGAGATATACAATTACATGTGTCTCTGTGTAGAGCCTTTCGGTTGAGAGAGTGCCTAGAACTACAGAGTGTATCAAACTCACATGAGTGCCCAGTGGTTGTTCATTATTCTTGTCCCCAAATGGTGAAGATCTTTGAGAGCCGTGGGGTCCCCTCTCTGGGGCCAGATCGACTTAATCCAGGGACTGAGGTACCCAACAACCAATGATCACCAGAAGTTAACCTGCAGCAGCGGCTCCCAAGTTCGTTGTCTCACATTTATAAGTAATAACGAAATGAGCAAAGGAGGAGTGAGTGAGTGAAAAAAAGTTGTTTAAGAAAAAGCAGACAAGACTGACTCCAGTCATGCAACCCCCCCCCCCCCCCCGCCCAGGTGTTTGCTATAGAGCAGCAAGGTACAAAAGCCTTTTATGAGAATTATGCCAAGAACTGGACAAACAGTGAGGTGGTTTTCCTTAAAATTACCTAATTCTCTGGGCGTGTCACAAGCTGAGCCAATAGCAGACTGACGCACGTTATGCATATCCCTTGGGCCCAAGTTGGAAGATGGATCACATGTTGCTTGCCCGGTTGGCGGGGGGTAGTCATGTATTGATATCCGTCTCTGTGCATTTTTGACTTGTTTTGTTAGCTTTTGACCTTGGCTTGCCCTGCTGGCTACCAATCTTGCTTGCCTTGCTGGTCACAAAGCTTGGTAGTTATTGTAGACCTCTAACTGTGGCTTCTTTTGTTGTTAATTCAAGGATGCTCTCTTTGTTCTCTGGTTGTATCTCCAGCTTGTAGTTTACCACGGACCTTTTTCCTTACTGCCTCAGGGGAGCTAAGTCCTGCCTCACTAAATAAATGTCTAAGTTAATAGTGCTCTAACAGATGAAGGCTATTTTACCTCTGCGGAGAGGACAAGGTGTGTAGCCATTTCCTGTAAACTGGTTCATTCTCCCCTGGAGGGAGGAGAGAAGCTCGCAGCATTTATCAGGTGCAGGAAGCTAGGAAAGCTCCACGATTCACATGAGGTCTGCTCCTCGGTTAAGTAAGCAGTAACAGTTGCTGGGAAGTGGAGACTCCCACCAGCAGGCTGCTTTGGAGTAGCGCAGGGAACCCCGGGGATGCAGCTTTTGGGAGATGTCACTCATGCTGGTGATGGAGCTTCCTGTGAGATGACTGTGCTCTCATAAGGAACCCCTCACCCAAGGTCCTCTAAGTGACCCTGATAAACTACACTCATTGGCCGTGTAAGCTAGTAGGTAGATTTCTTGGATCTACTGTCAGGGTCCTAGCTAGGGTGGATGGTTGTTTGCACGAGACACTGGTCTCCTCTGGAGAGGGGGCACCTCCTGAAGGAGGGTGACTGTGAGGAACTGGATGCCCCAGGCTAGAGAAGGTTGTGTGAGGAAATCCACTCCCTGACTTTACTCAGATTTTCAACAATTTTCACTTGCACTTCCACAGACAGATTTGTGTGAAACCTTGAGGGAAGTCAGTTTGTTTTGTTGTTAAAGGTATTGTCCCCAAACTTGGGGATAGTCTAATACAGTAAACTTGAAATGTATGACCTCAGACTAGTTTTGAATGGTAGTGGTTAAAAATCAGTATGAGAAGCAGCCAAGGACCCTCCAGTGGGGAAGGAAGGAAGATTTAGGGACTGCCCTTTTCTAAACAGATTCACACATAAAGACCCAAAGGGGCACAGGGAAGGAGGAGGGAGTCACTGGATTGGGGTTTCATACTCACAGAGTAGATCTCCAGCTCTGTAGTCAGATGGACTGGCCAACATACTGAGATGCTGTGTAACCTAAGCTGTATTCTTTTTTTTTTTTCCCACAAAATTAGAGTTCTTACGTTGGTTTCAGTTTAGTCATGTCATTCGGAGCCCATGACTCTGGACGTCAGTCTCTCCATCTATGAAAATGGTAGCAATGTCTCCAAAGACTCCCCTTAGAAAGCTGTCAGGATGATAAAAGGCGGTGGAATGTGTTCAAAACGACGAGCCCAGCTGATGGCTAGACTCCTAACAGATGTTAGACAGACAGACATCAACAGTACTCATAGCATTGCAGACTCATAACCAAAAAGGAGAGACATTGAAGGCTTCCATGACAACCCCCATTCCCCCCAAAAAAGAAACAGTCCAGGCAGGAAGCCATTGCAGAGAGTCCTTAAAAACTGTGATGAGGATGCTGAGGTGCAGCTCTTCACAGCTGATGGCTTCTGGTAGGGTGGGGTCAGGAAGGACTTGGTTCTCTGTAAGGGGCTGGACATGCTCCAGTGGGCATATGGGCAACACAAATAGGACTTGGTGGTTTTGTGAAGGGGAGAGGTGGGAGGGGGCAGGGGGAGATACAAGAATGGGAGAGTGGACCTGGGGGGTTATGGGAAGCAAGTGTGATTGGGTGCACAGTATGAAATTCCTAAATAATTTATAAAAATACTCTGTTGCAGTTGGCGGGGAGTAGAATAGTCATAGCAATTACTGAGACAGTAATAACACCAGAGAGCTAACTGCAAAACTCAGGTTCTTTATCTATGGAGCTGAGAGTCAGAACTCTAGCCACTGTGATTTCACCAGGGCATGTCGATCACCAGCAGACTGTCTGCTGGGCATCTTCTACATCTTTAGTGAAAGATTTTAACAGTATATATATGTGCGTGTGCATGTGTGTGTGCGCGTGCGTGTGTGTGTGTGTGCGTGCGTGCGTGCGTGCGTGTGTGTGTGTGTGTGTGTGTGTGTGTGTTGTTTGCTTGTTTGTTTGTCTTGCAAAACAGGGTTTCTTTGTGTAGCCTTGGCTGTCCTGAAACTCAATTTGTAGACCAAGCTAGTCTCAAACTCACAGAGATCGGCCTGCCTCTCTCCCGAGTGCTGGCCTGGCTTAACAGTATATTTTAAATAAAGCCGTAAATCTTAGTAGTTCACAAATTTTAGAGTGATCTTCTTTTTATTTTTTTATTTTTTAGGTATAAGATTAGATAGGGATAGATAGAGAAATAGGCACAGAAAGATATAGATAGGCAGTAAAGGATGGATAGATAGACAGACAGACAGACAATCAGTGGTAGATTCTAAGCATGTTGGCATACACTAGTTGTGATACTGGCTATTTGAGAGGCTAAGACAGAAGGTTTGTATGTCTGAGGCTGGTCTGAGCAACACTGAAAGGCCCTCTCATTTCTATAAAAATTGAAAGTTAAAACTTTAATTTGAATACTTTTGTGTTACCATGCCAACTCTCACTCATTTATCTCTCTCAACAAATACTTATTGAATACTTGTTATGTGCTAGGCTTTCTAGATGCAGAGGACATCAGTGAGCTTGGCTGGACATGCTCCCTGTACTTACAAGTTTCAAAGCCAGAATGGCCTGAGGTTAACCGTATGATTCTAATATCTCTGGGTAGGTGTGCCTGAGGTGCATCCCTTTCCTGCTGTATAAACCCCTCACAGTCCTCCAACATGAGCATCAGATGACAGTTAGTTCCAAGTCTAGGCACAAGTCTCTTCAAGAGAACTTCCCACAGTCTGGAGATCAAGTGCTCAGATTTTTGCCCAGTGCCTTTCAGCACCTCACTGAAGTGGGAAATTTGTGAAGGGCTGTGGTGAGTCACAGACTGCTAGTGTCAACAATCACTCAAGAGGTCACAGAGGCAACCCTCATTCTCAGTGCGGGACTGCCCCACTAATATGTCTACAAGCCTTCTTCTAGGTTCAGAAAAGTACCTCTACCTGCAAAGACACATCTTTTCCAAAAAGCAATTGTTCCCTATGGCATCATGCTAATCCGGGCAATGACTTGCTCTGAGGAACACACTGTCAGCAAATGATGGATTCTTCAGGTGGCCAAGTAAGGCGGCCCGTACTCTGGTCACAAGCCTCCCTGGGGTTCCTCAGTCAGCAAACACACAAAAGCAGGTTCATGACACAAAAAGGGATCGTGGTCGCAATCATCAAGTAGAAGAAAATGGGTCAAAAAGCTCCTCAAAATTTGAAAAATGGTAATTGAAACAAATCCTCCAGGCACCCAAAAAGATACTTGAAGGTCATAGATACATTGTAAGCTAAATTAAAGCAAAAACAGCATTTGGAAATTTTTAACTGATTTCCATTCAGATTAAGGGAGAAACAAGGCTAGAAAAAGAAAATGTTCAATTAAAACAAATGGAGAATATTTTCTGGAATTACAGAATTCCAACATAGGCACAAAGCCCTAATTGAAGGCAAAATTACTCCTCATGTCTGCACTAGACCATCACTAAATCCTCCTTTGTCAAAACTTCTAGTGAGCTAATAAATGTGACAATCTAGAGAGAAATGAAGCAAACCATTTAGTCCTGGATGGTTTCCCTTTAAGAGAGCGCTGCACGCTTTGTGAAGGCTGTCTCACAGATGAGCATCCCACAGCCTTCAATCTGTATCACCAGCATCTGACTTTGTTAAGTCATCATTTAAAGTCATCCGTTCAGCCACAGCCTCAGTCTGTATCACCAGCATTTGACTTTGTTAGGTCATCATTTAAAGTCATCCGTTCAGCCACAGCCTCAGTAAGGGGAGGAGTTAGTGCGCAGAATGTAGACATAAAGGCATCTCCCCCGATGCAAGAAGCTGGTCACAGCTTGGGTTTTCGTTTTACCGTGCAGTGTAGACCTTTAGACACCAGAGGACAGTGTGTGAGACCAGCTCCTCGGCGGTTCATCTCACTCAATTCCTTTACTTTAGTGCATCAAAGTAAAATCTTCATTTTAAGTGCTTTCCCCCCCCCAAAGACATTTTATGTCATTTCATGCTTCAGAAATTAAAAGTAGAGTTTGATAGCAAATGTGAATCATGAGCCCAACTAATGAAGTTAATTTGAATCATAATGAAAATTACAAAGATTAATTTCATAAGCAATCATTAATAATGGAAGCTCTCATGTACGAATAATCAAAGCTTTAAATATTATATGGTAATTAATTCATTACTATGGGTTACATATTTTAAAATAGCTCAAATCTTCCTTGCTTTTGGTGCTTATTAATAGCAGTCCTGAGGGAAGACAAACTAGTAATTTTCTTTATAAATTTTTTTGTACATTTTTAAATGGGCAAGAGGAAAATTAAATTACGCTGTGAACAGGCTCACTCATTGGTAACTCACCTTCAAGCAGAGGAGAAGTCAGTTGTCAAACCTTTGTAAAGGAGTACAGACAACAGATGGACCTACAACTCAGGGTTAAATACATGTTGACCAGTCCTAATCAGAAAACCTGAAATACCAACATTTCCTTTTTTTTTTGAGAGTTGATACCATTCCAGAAAATTCCACATCACACTTATCATAATGGGGTTACAGAAAAAATACAGGTGCACTAAAAATGCATGCTATTATCTTTAGGCTGTGTATATAAGATGTGTGTGAAATGTTGTGAATCTCATGCCTAGATTTAAGTCTCATCCTCACGATGCCTCAATATGTATATGCACTTATTTCAAAACCTCAAGAGAAAGACTCAAATCCAAATCACTCTGGTCCCAAGCATTTGGAATAAGGAACAATGAGCTTATATATTATTTTATTGTCTAACAATATGATTTAGAAAATGGTCATATTTCACCACTTACAGGCATTCAAAAATCAGCTGAATAGTTCTCTTTATCAATGGCCCTCTACTTTTCCCATATTCACACTGTATGCAAAACACTTGCTTTTACTTCTTATCTATGCAAAAATCAAGTGGACTTGGAACAGACTTTCACATACTATCTCTTGATATTCTAGTAGCATCATTAAAAGGTTATGGGAACTATTGATAATTTTATTGTGAGCTGTGATCTTTAGATTTCAATGTGTCCTTGTTCATACATTGAAAGAGTATCTTGAAGAAACCATCTGTTAGGTAAACAGTCCTGACTTTGGTTTCTTCTTAGATTGCCAAGTTTCTGGGTGATCTGAATTTGCCCTGGTCTTGAAGGTCCCCTGGCTATAATATTTGACTTCCACAATGCAAACTGTACTCACTCTTCAGCATGCAAGCACTGGTGTCCTGTCTGGTACTAGAGACACTGTGACCCATAAGACAGGGCAGAGGACAGTTTGCAGGAGTCATTTCTCTCCTTCCACCGTGTGGAATGCCAGGCATTGCACCAAGGTCACCAGACTTGGCAACTAGCACCTTTACCCATCTCTTGCCAACTCTTCAGAAAATAAATCATCATCACCATCGTCACCATCGTCACCATCGTCACCATCATCACCATCATCATCATCATCATTTCTCTAAATAATAACCCAAGCCAGCCTCAAATTTGTGGGGCTGCTGTGACAGCCTTCTTTCTTGGTGCTGGATTTACAGGTAGGTGCAACAAACATTGTTATTTTCAAACAGAACTTATACCATAAGCAATTCCACACCCAGAAATCAGTGCACATAAAACACAAAAATATACACATGACTGGTGAAACGGCATGCACATATATTTAGGTTTGGGCTTCTGCTGTCTCTAAAAGCATTCCCAAAGGAGTAAGCTGAACCATAAAAGTATTAGGTGTGGAGTTATTTTTACTGCATCCAATGAAACAACTAGTCTGTAGCCTCAGACTCTAAGAAAGCTACTTGGATGCTTTCCAGCAGATAATAAAAACCCTTTTTGCATTAATCAATTAGTTTCTAACTCATAAAGTTTGTGTCTAATTTCTTCCTGTGTCTATGGAATAGCAAGAGTCCTCGCTCCGTCCCTTCCACTTCACCCCAGGCTTTTCTATTCTGCTCAGCCTGATCCCCTCTTCACCCTCCAGCCCCTCCTGCGGCCATCCTGCTGCTCAATCCGGCAGTTTATCCTTCCCAGTTTACCTCAGGCTATGCCTGACGGTTTGCTAATCTCCATTAAATCCCAGTTCTCAAACGTGACCCCAGCCGGCATCTCACTTCTCTGATACACAGTCTGGCTGGGCCGATCTTCCCACCACAGCCATGCCTGATTTAAGAAGTTTCTTCATTGAAGATTTAAGCTTCCTTTAAAATCCATCATGTTCGCAGATCCTCTGTAGCTCCCAGTGCATAGCCTACCAAGTGAGGCCGTTGGAGGCCATGTCCTTCTGCAGGATGTAGGTCCTGCATTTGCAAAGCTCCCCGGTTTCCCTCTCTCCCACTAGAATGTAGGGACCTTGAATCCAGCCTCTGTGTCCTTATTCAGTGCTTTGCATCCAAGACATCGCCCAGTGTCAAAAACACAGTAGGGATATACACATATTCACTAAATTCAAGTATAAAGTTATCTGGAACCTTAGTAATGACATCAGTTTTAGCCTTATCTGAAGAATAACTGTTCTGGAGTATTTACGTGGACAGAGTGAGCCTTCTTATCCCCTTTTCAAAGTATCTCTCATTCCCTACAGTGTTTCTTGTGGTTATGCTGTGCGTTTTCACATTTGCTTCTTGTCACATACTGAGTGACAAGTAGGCTGTTTTAGTAAAAAGAGAGCCATGCTTGGGGCCAGTAGACCTCTACCATACCCTAAGACCCATTGCCCCAGCTTGGGGCAAGTAGACCTCAGCCACACCCAAAGACCCATTACCCCAGCTTGGGGCAAGTAGACCTCTCCCACACCCTAAGGCCCCTTACCCCGTGGTACAGCCAGCTGTACACTGAGTTAGCCTGCAGCCATTGTGTTCTATCTACTGCTTGAACCAAGGCTCCTACCTGTTTTCTTCAGGACTTCCGGCCAACAACGTCATCCCTAACGTCCATGGAAACCTAAAGTGTAAGAGGCACGAATAAAGTAGCCATTGCTCTGTCATCTCACTTCTGCGAAAGCAAGTCCGTAGACCCACAGCATCCAAGCTGGCCGTGTTTGCCCCAGAGAGTTCTCACCTCTACGTCAGTCAGCAGCTCACACGCAGGATTGCTAGTGTCCTCCTGTCTGCCCATCACGTCACTCCACCCTCTCCACCCAGTCACCCGTGGACACCTGACTGTCCACACTCCAGTTTTCGCATGACTCCCAGCAATGTAAAGCAGGAGGCAAGGGCCAAGGAGCGCTCCCATGTTCTTGATTTTTCTACAGAAATTACAGGGCTTATGTGGCAAGAAGGACTAAGGCACTGAACTCGGAACCCAGACTTCTGAATCTTGAGAGGAAGACATTCAAAAGCAGTGTCCACTAGCGGAAGAAAGATGATAATTGTCACAAGCCTTGAAAAAGACCCTGCGACTGCTGTGGTAATTATGAGGGTAGCTCAACACAGGAGGACAACCAGACCTGATTCCCTCAGGGAATGTGCTAGGCTTTTGACCGAGGGATTACCCTCTTTGGATCTTCCAGTCTTTGCCTTTCACACATGTCCATCACCTTCCCTGCTTCCCTGGCTTCGGTGTTGACACAGCCGAGGTGTTCTCACAGAAGGCCCACTGAAGCTTACCCCAGGCGATCAGCCCCGCCACCCACTCACGCACCTTCATAAAACATTCAGCTACTTCTCTGCTCAATGACATGTGCGTGAACCACTGTACAGTAAATCTCCCAAGCAGATGTTGCCTCAAATAACCTCAATGGCAGGATTAAGACCAACCAGGAGCAAGGCCTCGGGAAGGCTCAGTCAGGCAGGGTTGCGTAAGTGGGCTTTAGCAATAGGACTTTGGGCTGTCTTAAACCAGGAATGACTGTGATTGCTAATAATAGCGATCACTGATTAAGTCCCACAGGCACCAGCTGCTTTATATAAGAAACAGTGATGACAGGTAGCAGGCATTGGTTGTATGTATTTCGTGCTAGGCTGTCCCGGGCGCATTTCATCCCTAACCCCTTCCATAGTTACTTAAAGGGTTGATAACTTCAGCACAGAACGCCCGAGGAAATGGTGTCGTAGACAGATTACACAACCTGCGGGGTTCAGGAAGCAATAAATAAATGTGGGTGACACAACCAGAAGCCTGACCTCGGTGACCATGCTCCATTACCCTCCTGGGGCAGCCTTTTTAAAGTTCACAACAACTCCATTTCACACCCACTTCACAGGTGAAGAAACTGAGGTACAAAGACACAAGCTAGTAACCGCTAACAGCAGGGATCTTCCTCGGGTCGTGGGACCCCCACAGCCTTATCTTTAGGTTACAGAGTTCTGTTGCTCCACAGCCACCATGTGCCTACCCAACCTTCACCCTACCTTAGGAGTACTCAGTCCTCTCATCTGAAAACTCCCCTATGCGTCCTTCCTGGGGCACTCGGGGGTGGGAGGTGGTTGCTCCACAGGGAGGTAATAAAGTAACCCCTTATAATGTTTCACAGTTTAACCCACCTCTTGAGAACATCATGTCAGCTACAAACGTAAACACTGGGCCCTGGTGGTTCCAGGACTGCGGTGGGTGAGGATTTTTCAGTGCTCCAGATGAGCGAGACAGCTTCCGGCCGAGCATCCCAGTACTCTCTCCACAGAGTTCATCAGAGAGGCATTGTCTGGCGGAAATTTCAGGGCAGGGAGACAGAGACCTCAGAGCTAAAAGGTCTCTGTTGCCTCTCCTGCTGACATGTGAGATCTGGGAATACTCTTTAGAACATTCTTCTCATGTTATGCTTAAAGATTTGGTCTCTAAAATAAAACACAGAACAATAAACCTCACACTGACTGCCTGAAATTTACTGAATTTTAATTTTCTCTCTTTCGGTCATTAAATACTCGTGCATCACATACATAAAGGAATCCATGTCAGAACTCCCCAAGGTGTGTGGGTTGCTGCCATCAAGCCGGGTGCTCTAAAGGTGACTGTTTATAGACACTTTTTCTTTACCAATGCCAGAAGGTTAAGTTTTCACAGAATCTGGTACCTTTCATCTGTCAGTGAACTTTTTTCCAATAATTTTCCACATGAAAAAGACAAAAACCTTTATGATCAGAAAAATAGAACGTGAAGTAAACAAGGGTTGAACTCATAAGGCTGAAAGATGGAATGTTAAGCACCTCAAATTTTTAGACACCACCAAAGAAACTCAGCTCAAAGGGATTTGACAATTGTCAAGGACAACTCATAGCATCACAAATAAACTGAACTATAATAAATACTGATGTATGCCCTGTCTCTTTTATATTGTTAAGAATATATAGCTTTCTTGTAAAATTCTTATTAGTCATAAATTCCCTTTGCTACCATGGTGACCTTATAGTTCAAAATGCTGGGTTTTTTTTTTCTTTCATTTTTCTCAGCCAACTTTGGGTATGTTCTGAAGGTTTTCTCTGAACTTCCTTCCCAGAGACTCCACTGGCTGACATTTGCATAGTCATTTGCATAATGTTATTCCTGATAAAGCGCTGGGTCTCTGAAGAAGAAAATTAGCAATTATTATTTTACCACCAAATGAATGATAGCACAGGATGTTAGCTACCAACCTCATTTAAAAACTTTTGAAACAGGGCATAAAAATAATAATATGAAGACATGTAGGATTAAAGAATTGCCATCCCACCACGTGACCCAGACTTCTCTGTGGGTGATTAAAGGTGTTCCAGGAGGAGAGGAGGAACCAGGTTGTCAGCCGACAGCCAGGAAAGGAGCAGAGGCAAATTATCCCAAGCAAACCATTTAATGAGGGCTTTGTTAGCATGGAGGGCTGCCGTGCTGGATGACAGCTGGCACTTAAGAGTCTCATTATTAAGGCAACATAATTTTGTCCATCTGCGCGCTCAGAAAAGGGGGCAGTAATGGCTCACTCTAGCCCAGAGCCACACATGGCTCTAATTACAACGTTCTCCCATCCAAAGACACCGTGTACATCTCTCCTGTACACACCCAGACATGGACCCAGTTTTGTTTAGAGCGAAAGGAGGATTTTTATAATTTCACACCCCTTTTAGATGATGCCACGTCTTCAAATGGCCATTATGGAGAAGCCTCTCCTGTTCCTGAGAAAGAAGTGCCCAGCTGCTCTTCCTCCCCAGGGTAAGGTGACAAGCCATCAAGGCACATCATTAGCAGAATGCTGCAGATGATGGGGTGAGGGAGAGGGCTTCCAGCAACTGCTGAACCATGTTGTCTCACGCGTCCAAAATATTAACAACCTCAGCCTTCCTAGTGGGTTGAAAGGCCAAAGGTCACCAGTACTGGTTTACTTACAGGTCAATCTTTAACAAGAGGACCCTTAGGATATATTTGAATTTTGTCTTATAAATGAGTACTGGAGCTTTTAGAAAGTGAGAAAGAATAAAATGTAATTCTACTACCCAGAGATAAACAATAACATTCCAAAAGTGACATCTTTTTAGTCCATATGACATATATTTGTTTCGATTTGTCATTACATATATTCAAAATCAGTTTATAACTTGACTTTTCTACACAATAATATCTTGGTAATACATTTTCCTTGTTTCTCAATATTTGACACATTATTTTTAATGACTATCTAGTATTTCAATTATAATAATCTATCCCTAATTTAACCAGTTCCCCAGAATGTGCTTTTAGATTTTGGGGGGGTCTTTGGGTATTTATTCAACTTTTCTAGACATAAAAGGAAATGATCAGAAAATCTTATTTGCATTGATTTCTAAGATAAAGGATTTTCCAATGATTTTCCATGAATGTGTGTTAATCATAGAGTGTCTAGTCATGTTTCACAAGGTACCACACATACACAGGAAGAGAGTCCTTAGGGAGCGCTGGGTGGTCAGAGGCCCTCAGCCCACAGGTGAGAAAGATGTGGTTGTAGCACTGGTCTGAAAAAGGCATTCTGTGTTCAGGTACAGAGGTCGACACTAACATCTCCTCAGATTTAAAGCTACAGTGGTCTTCGGCCCTCTAAAAAGCAGGCGTTGACCTGTTGACAGGGATCTGTGCATGTTTTACGTAACATTTAAGAAAATACTATTTGCAGGGGAGAAAAGTGGACAGATGTGGAAATTGTCCTATGAAAGGAAATAAGTTCATCCCAGAAAGACAAGTTTCCTCTTACGTATGGAATGTAGGGAAGGAAAATGACCGCGTGGCTTTCCAGCCTTTAGACATGTTTTGTTTGTGGGACTAGAAAAGACGTTGGATGCTGTAAGAGCTTAATGGGCCATCTTAGTGGCAGTACAGAATAGAAGGATGCTGAAATTTACGTTGACAATGAAGAGCCTGCTCGGGAGGTTTCAGAAGGGAATAGGTACTCTAGGGAACTGGGATGGGGCATTCATGTACTTTATTAGTCAAGAATCTGGCACGATCTGCCTGTCCTGAAAGGTTGAGTAGGGTTAAATCTGAAGGTGATAGAGTGATTTGTTTGGCAGAGGAAAGCATTAAGGCAAGATGGCAGTCAGGCTGGTGCCGAGGAAGCAGCTATAGGTAATAAAGAGATCAGCACCGTTGTAGAGAAACTTCCTGCATCTAGAAATAAAATTTTCAAAAGGTATCCTGAAGGCAAAACTCTGTCCCTCAGAGGAGGCTGTGCCTTGTGGAGGTCCATATTCATTTAAAGGCAAAGAGTCTAAGATAAAGGGGTTCTCTGCTCTCAAATCAAGCTGCTTGGGTAAGTGTTTCCCCAGAGTCAGCACGGAGAAGCTGAGTTAGCTGTGGTCTGAGGGGACAGGGCTTGCTTCTTCACCAGGCAGTAGAACTTGACAATGTTGTAAAGCACCATCGATGTGAAGTCATGAAAGAAGCAATACTGGGGAGAGTTTGGAGAGCAGCTCAAGCCAGGAGCCGTGTGGCAAGGTTGGAATCTCTGGGGAGATGCTCTGAGAGATCAGTGTGTGAAGGTGTGAAGGTGGAGCCTCGTTTGCCACAGACAACCCAGGGTACTGGAGATGCCAGGACCATGGGATGTAAACCATGGAGAGCGACAGTTGTGGAGTGGAGCTGGCCTGAGGTTAATAGAGAAGCCTTGAGGCGGCAGAGCTGGGCCTTGAGTCTACCCAAGCCCATTGGAGCCTGGTTCATTTCATTACAGTCTCTAGAGGTTGGACATAGAGCTACAGAAGTTGGTGTTTACCATGCTGGATTTGGGTTATTTTCTGAAGTAACAATTACTTTTTAATGACCCAATTCGTAATTTTTGGAATGTTTGTTCTGTGCCATTGTATATTGGAAGGATAAGACTTGTTTTTTTGTTTTTTTTTTTTTTTTTTGGTTTTTTCGAGACAGGGTTTCTCTGTGTAGCTTTGCTCCTTTCCTGGATCTCCCTCTGTAGACCAGGCTGGCCTCGAACTCACAGAGATCCGCCTGCCTCTGCCTCCCGAGTGCTGAGACTAAAGGCGTGCGCCACCACCGCCCGGCAAGACTTGTTTTTTATTTCAAGGGATCTCACAGTTAAGACACTCTGGACTTTTGAAGTGTTAGTAATTTTAAAGAGTGTGACTTTTAAAGTTGGTCTATATTTTAATAGAGAGATGAGTGAGACTTTGAGGACAGGGGCTAGAACTTATGGCTCAGTCTCTCAAGTTCTGAAATTACACATGTACCACCATGTCCTCTGAGGAATACAGCTTTTGAAGAACAAAAACTGCACAAATCTTTTTAAATTGCCTTCACCAATTATTCTCAGCTTGGTACACATGTTTGGAGGTTTTAACCCAGGTTACACAATTTAACATTTAAAATTCAAAAGGCTAAGAGACTTCGGTCATTTCTACTTTTAGCTATATGACAAAAATGGAGTACATGTCCATCCCAAATGAATATTTAGTAGCCACACAAATGTCTTCCACTATAATCTGTAATTTCAGGACTATAAAATTTTATTATGTGTTTTTTATTGTAATGAGTCAAAATTCAATGTGTTTTCTGTTTTATTTATTTTTATGTGTATAGGTTTTTGCCTTCAAGTATATCTGTGTACCACGTCCATACCTGATGCCTGCAGAGGCCAGAGAATGTGTCCAATCCCCTAGGACTAGCATTACAGATTAGCTGTGAGTTGCCATGTGGGTGCTGAGAACAGAACTTAGGTCCTTTGGAAGAGTGGTCAGTACTGTTAACCACTGAGTCATCTTCAGCCCCTTCTAATAAAGTTTTAAAAAATATTTTTATCAATTCTTTGAGAAGTTTATACAGTGTATTTTGATCAGATTCACTGCCTCAGTGAATACTCAAATGACTAGCTTGTTTTGGAAGCACCTTCCTTTTCCTATCCTTTCTTGCTGCCCATCCCTGGAGGTTTCCAGCTCAGCAGTGCAGTGTTGTCACGTCCATGCTGTGATTGACATGTCTCGCTAGCAACTGGAAACTGATGAAACTGATACAGCTAGAGTGGCCGTGGAAACCTTCTGGCAGCTGCCCTCTTCAGACATGAATGATGTCCTGTGCAATATTCCTTTACACTGTGTGAACATGTGTCACTGTGATTGGGTTAATAAAGAAGCTGACTGGCCAATAGCTGGACAAGTTAGAGTTAGGTGGGAGAATGTAGTAGGTAATGTGTTGCTCTGATTGATTGCAGATTGGCCAGTAGCCAGGCAGGAAGTATAGTATAGGCGAGACAAACAGAGAGGAGAATTCTGGGAAGAGGAAGGATGAGTCAGGAGTTGCCAGCCAGACACAGAGGAAGTGAGATGTAAAAGTACCAATAAGCCACAAGCCACGTGGCAACTTATAGATTGATAGAAATTGGTTAATTTAAATATAAAACTAGATAGCAAGAAGGCTGCCACGGCCATACAGTTCATAAGTAATATAAGTCTCTGTGTTTACTTGGGTCTGAGCGGCTGCAAAATCCAGGTGGACTGGAGAAAACTCCAAATACAGGAGAACCAGACTCAGGACACTGGGAAGAAGAAGCTTGTAGAGAAGAGTTGCCAGTGAGACACGGAAAGAAAACAGGAGGTACAAGAGAGGTAATGCCATGTGGCAGAATGTAGACTAAAATGGGCTAATTTAAGTTGCAAGAGCTAATTAGTAATAAGCCTGAGCTATTGGCCGAGCATTTGTAATTAATATTAAGTCTCTGTGCTTTTATTTTGGAGCTTGCAGTCCCGATAAAAACTCCACATGACCTTCTATCATTAACGAAAAATACTCCATGTACGAAACTTTGTCTTTCAAATAATTATAAAGCATGATCCATCCACATTTTTTACAAGCTAACTGCTTTATGACTTTTCCTGGACAGACATGACTAAACCTACTCACCCCAGGAAGGGCACCAATAACAAACCAAAGAAACAATTTCACCCAAATCTGGCTTAGTGAGCCAGTGAGTTTACTGGGGTTCTTGCAGGAGTGTGGGTGAGGGGTTACTATAGAAGTATAGAGGTAATGACAAGACAGCTGCCGGTGTCACCAACCCCACACACACACAAACACACACACACACACAGACACACACACACAGACACAGACACACACACACACAGACACAGACACACAGACACAGACACACACACACACACACGCACGCACGCACGTACGCACACATACACATACATACACATGCACACGCACATACACACACATACAAACTCACACACACACATACACACACGCACACACACATACACACACACACACACACACACACACACACACACACACACACACTGGTGACAGACATGAAAGCTGCTTCTCTGCAGCTCCCTGCAGGACTGGCAAACAGCTCCGTTAATCTGCACCCATCCCTAGCCATTGTTCCTGCTTATGTAACCCTGGTGTGTGTGGGGGTGGGGCTTAATCTTGTAGATTTCAGAAGCTTCCTGGAGCCTTGTCAGTTTATTTACTTCCTGTGTCTTTAGGAGTCTTGCCCCAGGAGGAAATGTTTGAAGGAAATTGCTACACTGCACTGAATATCCTTTAAAATCCTTATAGAAGACCTGCCGAAGGCCAAAATTTGGGAAATAAAGTTAATATGTGTTCTGTTCTTGTCTCTTTTACGTCCCCCCTTCGGATCATTGGCATTAATTCCATTTAAGCCTCAGCAACTGGTTGTGTGACCTTAAGCCAGTTACCTAAGCTCTTTAAGCCTCCATATCCCAGTAAACCTACGGCTGATAATTCCGTTACCAGATGCTAGAAAGGCAGTGTAGGGGAGGTGATTGACCCGCTGCTTGGCAAAAGGTAAATGATAATAAACACGGACTATGGCAGTATGTGCCATCATTGCTAAGGACGCTATAGAAAACATGGCCACAGAGACACAAACTCGGTTCTACCATGGTCTTTCCTCAAGCATAAAACAGAGGTGGAAATGACCCTAACAGAAAGAGTTCAATCATCTTAAAATGGTTCTAAGTCTTGAAGCCTGAAGTCTGACAGGCAGAAGTTTAGTTCTACAAAGTGATGGAATAAAAGGTTAATTCAAAATACTTGTACAATTCAGAAAAGTAAAGCATTTTCTTGGGCAGCTAGTACTTCTTTTCTTGGGTCAAGAAAGACAACCGAGTAACAGACACAGGGCTCTTGAGCTTCCCTCTCCTCTGTGGAATGCTGAGCCAAGCGATGAAACTCACTCCACAAGGGGGAGTCAGGCTCATGCTCAATTTCCTTAGGGAAGCCAAAAAGGAATAAAACAAGATCCTGCTCCAAAACTTCTTGAAATTCCCAAAGACATTTTAAAGTTAGTCCTTTAAAATAAAAGAGGCCCTTTACAGCAAGTTTTCAGCGTATCCAAACCTGCTCCCCAAGTTAACCTTTGAAGAAAGGCCGCACCCATCTCCCAGCAAAGCTTTGCTCCTCCAGTTAGACCCTGTCCCACCGGCTTCTGTCTCTGCTGGTCCCCCAGTCCCTGATTTCCCCTTTGTGGCTAGTTCTCCAGATCCTCCCTTCAAAGCCCACTGGAGCCCAGGCAGCCTGGCCAGCTGTGCTTTCCGCTGGACTCCCAGCAGTCTTTGGGACTCCTTGCACGGTGATGAGCTTCTGATCTCACGTGGTGATGAGTGACTTGATAGGAGCATCCCCAGGAAGAGAGCCGTAAAAGCAGTTGAAGTTCAGCCTGCTTCTCCAATTTTGACAAGGGCTTACGCTGTTTCTGTGTGCCAACGTTGGTCTTACTCTGCAGTTACCATGAAACTTTGCCTTTCATCCTGTTGCAGGGGAAACCACCCTAGACAGTCATTATGGTCCTACCCTCAGAAGGAGCCTTCCACACTCAGCCACTTCCTTTCTGTGGGTCTTTAGCTTGGGATTCACCATACGTTGGGATTACAGATATGTTCTATCTCTGAGGATTGAACCTAGGACTTCATGCATGCTGGGTAAGTACTGTATCCAACCCTATATAGAGATGCTAACAGTCCAAGAGTATCGTAGGAATTAAATAAGATTGAATGCATTAGGAATTTTCTGATGGTGTCCTAAGGAATCTTGAGAGTCTAGGAGATGTAGCTAAGACACCATTCCAGCAACAAAGAAGGAGGAGCCAGCAATGAGTTACTTCTACCTTCACACACACACACACACACACACACACACACACACACACACACACACCAACTGGCTTGACCCTTTCTGGATAAGACTCTGTCTCTCCTTTTCTACATGCCCATCTGCCAATGCTCTTTAAAACTGGGTTTCTCATTTCTAACTGGATGCAGCCAGTTTCAAACTGGGCATCCACAGCGCTGCTCTGGGTGTGGGCTCCCTAGCTTTATACTCACCATTTAACCAGACAGCACAGACCACTTTCATTTGCGTTATCAATATAACATGAATTCGTGCAACATGGGTAGGGTGGGGAGGCCGGACCCTCTCAGACCGTCTGGGAAGCCCTGGCAGAGGGCATCTGGAAACACTCAGACAAGTAGTCGTGGTGAGGCATGGTGCCCGGGAGACAAGAGGTCTGCAGGCAGGAACTGGGTGGGGCTGGGGCTGACTCCGCGGCAGTCAGCTCCCCAGCACAGGGCTCAGAACCCTCCAGTACTTAACTCCCTGCCAACTGCCCAAGACTGTTTTGTGTCTTGGCTTCTGTCGGCTTCCACCAGAAGGAAACTGTTAGGCTTGAGCCAGTACGCTGTGCCGAGTGGCGGGAGCAGCAGCAGAAGGCGAGACAGAGGGCAGCTGCCACCCACAGGCAGTCCTGCCAATGACGGGAAGGTGGGGCTGGCTGGGGCTGCTGTGCCCTGTGAATACCAAAGGACAGTTGATATCCACGTGTGCCACACAGTCCTCCGAGTGGATCTAGAAAAAGCTACTTGGTATATGGTAAAAACTTCTCATATTGTGCGTGTGTGTGTGTGTGTGTGTGTGTGTGTGTGTGTGTGTGTGTGTGTGTTGTATATGTACAGGTGTACATGCACACATGCCTGTACATATGGAGGCCAGAGGTCATCCTCGGGTGTCATTCCTCAGGACACCATCCATTTCATCTTTTGAGACAAGACCATCCATTTAACTAGGCTGGCTTTCTGTGAGCTACAGGGATCCACCTGCCTCTGCCTCCCCACTATTAAGATTAATCATGGTAGTCTTTTGCACAAAAGTTCTAAGGAAGCCTGGCAGTGGCGCACACCTTTAATCCCAGCATTCGGGAGGCAGAGGCAAGCGGATCTCTGTGAGTTCGAGGCCAGCCTGGTCTATAGAGCGAGATCCAGGACAGGCACCAAAAGTACACAGAGAAACCCTGTCTCTTAAAAAAAAAAAAAAAAAAAAAAAAAGAGTTCTGAGGACTGAAGTCAGGTCTGGAACCATCTCCCTAGCCCAAATTCTCCCTAATCTTACTAAACAAACAATATATTTTTAAAGATTTGATTTTTCTATGTATAACTTCCATGTTATATTCCTAATTTCAGTGTAAAATAGTATGATGCCTCCATAGCCAAAAGGCATAAGCAAACCGAAGTGCCCACTGGTCACTGAATGGATAAACAAGATGCGATATTTATGTTCAATTCGATACTATTTGGCCGTAAGAAGGAAGGGAGCCTGACGCAGGCTACAGCTCTGACGGACCTAGACGCGCTGTGCTAAGTGAATAAGGCAGTTAAGAGCAGGACAAATGTGATCCGCTTCCGTGAGGGACTTGGAGTGATCACTTTTTAGAGTCAGGAAGTTTATGAGAACTGAGGGGAAAGCCTGGAGTGTTAGAGAAAGTTCCAGCATTCTGGAGATGGGCGATAGTGATGGCGGCATAATGACGTGACCATGTTTGATATCACCAGATGATAGACTTAAAGGGTTAAAATGATAACACTTTTCATATGTAATAACTACAGTAATGTTATAAACACTGATTATTAAATATCTGAAGCACACTGGACAATATAGCAAATAACAGACGCATAGAAGCTTCTGGGTTTAATATATTGCCAATATTTTGCCACGTTTCCTTTTATTTTTTAAGAAATAACAGCAGGATGAAGCTAATCACTTCCCCCTCATTCCACGCCATTCATTCTTCTTCCTGTACACATTTCAGCGTTTCACCGTGTAATAACACACACTAGTATCATGGGGGGTTAAATTAGACAAAAGATACATTAGTCTTTTGTAACTTTCTTTTTTTGTTAACCCAACATTTTTTTCCACATTAACCTCTGTAGTCCATTCATTTTTTTTTTCCCCACTCATTTCTTTAACTCCAGAATCTTATCCCATTGTTTGAATCCCTCGTTGCTGGGTCATGCTGGCTGCTGGAACTTTTCTTCTGCCAATGCAAGTGCTGTAGTGAGCCTGGTGTCCATGATCCCTGAGTACATATGCAGAAGGTGTAGGGGTGTCCCTGCTTATAGGGACTTCCAAGCTTTGGGGACTCCTGCTCCACTGCACAACATGTTCATCTCCAATTCAGGTTCCCACCTTCACTGAAAAGAGCTCTTGATCCCACCTTCCCCTCAGCAAACTTTGCTCTTACCCCTCCACTCCTCCATCTAAGGGGTATGAAGTGTTCATCCTCAGGTAGCAAGACTGAGCTGATTGGCATGAGGTTCCTGGGATTCTGCTTTCTTCTTCGGTGGACACTTGCTTCCTATACTGTAATTCCTGGAACACATGGGCAGCGAGTGCATTAATTTCCTAGCACAATGTCTTATACGTAACAGGTAGCTAACAAGTATCTGCTAAAGAAATGAAGGAATTTCAAGCCATCTGAGAGGACTTCTAGAAGAATATTATTTAAAACTGTAATAGTCAATGCCATAATTGTTCCTGACATTGAAGTTTATGAAGGTCAAACACTTTGCCCCAGGACACACAGTTAAGAAGTGAAGGAACCTAGGACCAATCTGGGCCAGTCACATACCCGGTTCCCACTCTTCATACAACATTCTGCTTTTCCTCAAAACTCGGCCAGAAGACAGAAGAACGATATAAAACGGACTGAGAACCACTGTTGCTTTGAACAACGCTTTGTTGTGACTTAGCTGCCTTGTCTTGATTCAGTCTCTCAAAGCAAATACAAGCATCTCTCAATGTTGAAAGTTGCTTTTGCCTTTGGGAAGCATCAAAAACATTAACTTAGAGCCCTTGTATCAGGAAGACTAATCCTGCTTAAAACAAAAGCTGTGGCCAGCTGTTGTTGCTCTGCTCACTTCCATCTGCAGCCCACACTTCTTCTCAGAGTTTCATGAACTTACACATCCAGCTGCCATGATGCAGCTCTTCTGGGTGTATCAAATCCATCTGAGACTCACTCCTGCAAAATAGAATTCTAAGTCACCACCTCTCCCAAGTCTGATCCACCCACAGCCTCCCCATCCCCACAGATGGTAGCTCCATCCTTCCCTTGCCCAACACAGAAAACTCCAAGTCATCGATCCAGAGCTCTCTCTTTCCCAGCTCACATTCCCCACTTAGCAAAGCATGCTGGCCCCGATTTAAAGACACAGATCCGATCTTCACTGCGTCACTCACTCTGCTTCCATGGCTTTTGTCTTGTCTTTGTCTTCCTAGTGTGTGGTGATATATTTTGTCCCCCAATATATTGTGCACCCTAATAAACTTATCTGGGGTCAGAGAACAGAACAGCCACTAGATATAGAGGCCAGAAAATGGTGGCACACACACCTTTAATCCTAGCATTCTGGAGGCAGAGATCCATCCGGATCTCTGTGAGTTCAAAGCCACACTGGAAACAGCTAGGCATGGTGACTCACGCCTTTAATCCCAGGAAGTGATAGCAGGAAGCAGAAAGGTATATAAGGTGTGAGGACCAGGAACTAGCCTGGTTCAGCTTTTAAGCTTTTAGCAGCAGTTCAGCTGAGATCCATTTGGATGAGGACTCAGAGGCTTCCAGTCTGAGGAAAGAGGATCAGCTGAGGAATTGGCAAGGTGAGGTTAGCTGTAGCTTGTTCTGCTTCTCTGATCTTCCAGCATTCACTCCAATACCTGGCTTCAGGTTTGATTGTATTAATAAGACCTTTTAAGATTCATGCTACACTAGTGGGTCCTTGGGCTTATGTCCTTACTAAAGGCTTCTACTATCTCTTTACAATACAGACTGGTCCTCTTAAAAAATAAAACAACAACAACAAAATCTCACTGTTGGCCTTAGTTCCTGGGCCACTGGGGTCCTGTTCAGAAAGTCCTTTCTTGTGCCTACAACTTCAAGTTTTATCCTTATTTTTCCTCTACCAGTTTCAGAGCTTGACCTACTTGGAGTTGTTTTGTGCAGGGTAAGAGATAAGGATCTAGTTTGAGGCAAGTAATTTGCAGGCTAGCTCAGCCACCTGGAGCCCACCTGCATCCAACTGTACACCTCCCCCTCTCCACACAAAGCAACCGATAATAACACCCCATCAACCCCTGTGTGGACAAACTCATGCTGGGACATAACCTAGAATTAGAGGCAGTGGGCCAATCCAGCCTGGACCGGTTTTACATGCAGGTGTTCCAGGGCAAACTGTCCTTTGAGTGAACTTTTAGCGGAAAACTCTTATCGTGCCTATGCATGTCTGGGCACGCATATATGATTAAAATCAGATGCATCATGGGAGACCCGTGCGGTGAACAAAGGCTTATGCAACCCAAGCCTGTCAATCAAACCAGAAAAGCACCCGCATTCTGCCTAGCAACCCCCTGGGCAGTGACCAGTTGCTCTGTCAAGAGCCCGGCTCTCTTGCACGTTGTCTTACCCTGCACTTTTGCTTTGCTTCTGAACAAAACTCCTTGCTGCTTTGCTATTTATGTCTGCCTCCTCAGTGCTTTGAAAAGCATGCCAAGGAACACCCAGTCCAGACAGAGGCTGAGGGTAGTAATTTCATTCTTCTATATGTGGATATCCACTTTTCCCTACACGGTTTGTCAGAGGACTGTCCTGTCTTCAGTGTGTCTTCTGGGTAGCTTTCTCAGAAACTAGGTGGCTGTCGCTCTGTGGGTTTATATCTACGGCTACTCTGTACAATTGATCTACCTGTCTGTTTTTTGTTTTTTTTTTAAACAATACCATACTGCTTTCATTACTGTGGCTCCATAATGTAATTTGAAATTAGGTGTGGTGGTACGTCTAGCCATTTTGTTGTTGTTGCTTTTTTCCCCTTAGGATTGCTCTGGTTGGGTTTTTTGGTTTTTCCAAATGAATTTTTAATATTTTTTTAGGCTGATCATAGAGCCTTTAATCCCAGCTCTCAGGAGGTAGAGGTGTGTCTAGAACAGCCAGGACTACAAAGACGGGCCCTATCTAAAAACAAACAAACAAACAAACAAACAAACCACAGATTTTTTTTTCTATTTCTGTCAAGAATGGCATAAGATTTCTGATAGAGATTACACTGAATTTATAGATTGCTTGTTTTTTTTTCTTTTTAAAGCCATTTTCACGAAATTAGTTCTTCAGCACAAAGCAACCTTCCATCTTATCTTCTAGTGTCTTCTTTCAATTCTGTTCTTGAATATTTCAAAGTTTTGGTTGTACAGATCTTTCACTACTTTGATTAGATTCCACGTATTTTTGTTTGTTTGGATTTGGGTTAGGCAATTGTGATTGTGAATGGGATCATTTCCCGGTTTCTTGCTCAGCCAGCCTCCTTTTTATTCCCATAGAGGGAGGCTACCGATTTTGTATGCTGATTTTGTATCCTGTCACTTGGTGTGCTTATCAGGTCTAGGAGTTTTCAGATAAAAGTCTTTAGAGCCTCCTACCTGTAAAATCGTAACATCGACAAATAAAGATACTTTGACTCTTTCCTTATTTATAGTACTTTTATTTGCTTCTCAAGGATAACAACTGACAGATTGGACCTCATAAAATTTAAATGCTTCTGTGCAGCAAAGAAAACAGTGAATCATGTCAAGAGACCGCCTCCAGGAGAGAGAAATCTTTGCAGGGAATTAATGTCTATTCTATACAAAGAACAAAAAAAGGAAAAAAGACTGAGTAATATAAAAACCACCCAATCAATAAGTGGGCTAGTGAAATGAACAGTTTACAAAAAAGGCAATACAAATGGCCTACAAACATATTCTTAAAAATGTCAACTGCAGCCAGGCGGTGGTGGTGGCGCACGCCTTTCATCCCAGTACTCTGGAGGCAGAGCCAGGCTGATCTCTGTGAGTTCGAGGCCAGCCTGGTCTACAGAGTTCCAGGACAAGCTCCAAAACTACACAAAGAAACCCTGTCTCAAAAAACAAAAAACAAAAAACAAACAACAAACAAAAATGTCAACTGCACTAAGCTGTCAGAGAAATGCAAACTGACATGCCGTCTTACTCCATCGGAATGACAGTCATCGAGAAAGCAATGGATGCTGGCAGGGACCCAGAGAAAGGAACCCCTAAAAAGGGGGGGAAAAAAAAAAAAAAAAAAAAAAAAAGAATCCAACCTCTGTGGAAACCAGCATGGAGGCTTCTCAAAAATAAAAACAGAACTAGAGCTCCCATATCAAATCACACAGACATTTACACACCAGTGCTCATTCCAACAGTAGGCACTGTGGCTAAGTTGTGGAAGCAGTCTAGGTAGCCAGCAACTGAGGAATGGATAAAAAGAAATGTGGTAAGTGAGATTTTTTTTCCCCAGCCATCATGAAGAATGGCATTATGTCATCTGTAGGAAAATAGATGGAACCGGAGCAAACTGAGCCAGTCTCAGAAAGATAAATCTCACATGACTTTCCTCATGTGTGGTTCTTAGGTTTTATGTAGTCACATAAAATCATTTAAGTTTATATTAGGTGAAAGTGAAGTGGTCGACAGGGGGAAAGGGGGTTCGCCAGAGGAGGGGGGGCTGAGACAAAAAGATAGGAACGTCTACAGGGCTGGCTGTAGACGGGGCACATCTACTCGATGCACAGCATGAGTGTGGGGGATTCACATCCCTCGCTCAGAAGATCTCCATGGCCCCGGAGGATCTGTCTCTCCTTTTCCCCCATGTCTTGTCCATGCGCAAGCACTGATTTGGGTTCTTTACACCAGCAGCCTGGGCCTTTCCTCCACAGGCAGGTGGATTCGGGGGCGTTCTTACTCAAGGCGCCGCTGCTGTGCCCTCCGGCCCCTTTCCCCTCCCGTGGAATATCTGCAGTTTGTACACAGTTCTCAGGCTGTGGGAAGAGATTCACGCACTCTTTTGTAGGTCTTTCAATTAAAAGTAAAGAACCTAAGCTCAGCCTGGATTGGAAGAGGAGGCAGGAAGAGCAGAGTTCTTCTGCCGGATGGAGTCAAAACTCGGCAGTTCTGTTTACGGTTTGGAGGACTGATGAGGCGAGTGAGCTGGGAAACAGGGAGGGGTACATACAGATTATGGAGAGACAGCAGCCAGGCTTCTGCCTGGCCTGTAGAAAGCTAGGAAGAGCATTGCTCTGCCTGACCCCTGCTGTATAACTAAATCAAAAGAAGCAGAATTTTCTTGAATTCAGCTGGTGTAACACGAATTGCTAAACGGTCTTATTAATAAAAAAAAAACCTGGAGCCAGATATTGGGGTTAAAGCTGAGAGATCAGAGGGATAAAACAAGGCAGCCACAGGTTCTTACCCCTAGGAAATCCTCAGCCCAAGGGAGCTACTGCCTGTATACCCACGCCTATAAGCCTTTCTGTCCCTGCCCTCTTCCTTCCTCTCTCTGTCCAGCTACATCATTTTCCTCTTTCTGACCAGCTCTATCATTTCCTGTCTGTCTGTACAGACCTCCAGGCCTCTATGATTAACTAGTGCTGGGATTAAGGGTGTGTGCCACCACACCTGGCTCTGTTCCCAGTGTGGCCTTGAACTCATAGAGATCCGGATGGATCTCTGCCTCCCAAATGCTAAGATTAAAGGCATGTGCTACCACTGCCTGACCTCTATATTTAATATAATGGCTGGCTTTTTCCTCTGATCCTCAGGAAAGCTTTATTTGTTAGAGTACAAATAAAATATCACCAAAAGCTGGGGTCCCATAAAAACCAATTAGTCTGTGACTTGAGAAAAACACTGGTCGTGCCAAGGAGATGGGACGTAAGAGTGTTCAGGTCACCAGGCGATCCTGGCTGCTGTGCAGGTAGGAGGGATGCAGATAAAGCACTTAGTAAATTGTCGATGCCAAATGTGACGGGGTGCTGGAACCACACCCAGGCTCTTCCTCACAAACCTCCACCCTATGACGAAGTCTGGGGTAGGACAGAAGACCCAAATCAGTCCCATCTGGTGTTGGATGAAGACAGGGTTGCCATGCTGGGAAGACCAGAAACCTTGAACCCTCTTACCTGTGGAGGAAAGGCCCAGGCTGCTGGTGAAGGGAAGAAACCAGTCAGTGTTTGCATGGAGGGAAAGACTCGGAGAAAGGGAGGGACAAATGCCCTGTGATCATTGGAGATCTGAACCACTCCACCACACACACACACACACACACACACACCACTCATACACACCACACACTCATACACACAAACTCATATTCACACACACCACAAACTCTCTCTCTCTCACACACACACATACACCACACATGCACACACCACACACTCATACACACCACACACACACACCACATACCACACACTCACACACACGCACACACCACACTCATACACACCACACACTCATACTCATACACACCACACACTCATACATACTCACACAACTTATACACATACACACCCATACACACAGACACACTCACACACCATTCATACATACACAAACACCACACACTCAAATACATTCACACATACACACCACACACACACACACATACACACACTCATACACACTCAGATACCACACACATACAAAGACAGTGTCTTCTAAAACTACAGGCAATTTGGCTGCCAATGGAAGGAAAGGCAGGAACACTGGAAAAAATGATTAATTATAATTAATGGGGCTTTAAACCTTCTGCTCTTGGAAATGAATAGATAAAGTACCTCTTGAGAGAAATATTTGCAAAACACACATCTAATGAAGCCTTTATAAAGAATACTCAAAATTTAATGATAAGAAAACAGTTGTGTAATTTATATTTTAAAAATGGGTAAAAAAAGCTGAGCAAACATTTCATATTCAAAGAGACTTAAGGGTAATGTCCGAGCACACGAGAAATCGCACAGCATCAGGGTCACTAGGGAAAGGCAACATAAACACACCATGAGCTAGCACTCCACACTCTAAAATGGGTGTTTAAAACCCTGCCAGCAACAAGCGGGGATGGAGAAAAGCAAAAGCCATCCATTGGGTGACGGCAGCACGGTGCAGCCATGTTGAAAACCTGCTCTTCGGCATTCTAGCCCATGGCTCAGCTCTAGCCCATGGCTATTTACCAAAGAAAAACAAAAACTAGGTCCACATGAAAATCTGAATGCATATATTTATAGTGGTTTTATTCATAACATTCACGTAAAAAATGAGAAACAGCTGGAGTGTGTTGCTTTTTCTTGTTGTTGTTGTTACTTTTCTGTTGTGATAAAACACCATGGCTAAGGCAACTTACAGAAGACAGAGTATGAGATTCCAGTTCCAGAGAAGTAAGAGTCCCTCACCACCATGGCGGGGGGGGGGGGGGGGCCAAAGCAGGCACAGTGACTGGAGCTCGGAGCTGAGGACTGAGAGCTGACATCTCAAACCACAAACCAGGAGCAGAGAGAGAGAGAGAGACCGGGGGTGGTGAGCAGCTTTGCAACCTCAAGCCCTTCCTCAGTGACGCACTTCCTCCAGCAACCTTCCCAAATAATGTCACCAACTAGGGATGAAGCATTTAAACGTCGAAGTATATGGGGAACACCTCTTTCAAACCACTACACAGTTCAAATATTTTTCTTCACCAAGGCATTGTTTGGAACCTGACCACATGATGGAATGCTATCCGGCAATAAGAAAAAATAAATCACTGCCACGCAGTCCTGCTCAGTGACTAAAGCTACATACGATAGAATTCCTTCTTAATTTGAGGGACATCCCCAAAGGTAACAATATAAAGATTAAAACTTATAGGTAGCCGAGGAGTGTGATCAGGCAAGTGAGTGGCTAAGAAGAGTACCATGGAATGGGGGGGGGGGTGTTTTTAACATCTGCTTCTTGATTGTGGGGGTTATACAATACTGGTATAACTGAGAATTCCTGGGGGAAGCTGTCTGCCTAGGCTGACTGGCTGATAAAACCTTCAGTGACTATGAAGGGTTTGTAACACTTCTGACCTGATAGCCTAATTAAAATTTCTTTGGGGCTACCTTTGACCCCTAAGAGCTACCCCTTACCCTCCTTTGTATCAGACCTAACAACGTGATAAACAATCGAAGAACACTTGGAATGTGTTAGCTCACCAAACCCTCTTCTCCACCACTGGAGGACTAAGGATGCTACCCAGCACCAGAGGCCTATAGTTGAGATTCCTCTGCCTGCTGCAACCACCCACTTAATGTTTCCACCAAGGTGCTGTGCAGAGACACCCTGACCAAAGCAGCTGTTACAAAAGAAAGCCGTTAACTGGGGACTTGCTTACAGTTTCAGAGGGTTGGTCCCCGATCATCAAGGCAGGGAGCATGGCGGGACCATGGCCACACTCCAGGCACTGGAACAGTAGCTGAGAGCTACATCTTGATTCCCAGGCAGAGGGAGAGAGAGAGAGGACCCGATGTGGACTTTCAAAACCTCAAAGGCCACCTGCAGTGACACACTCTCCTCCAAGAAAGCTGCAGCTCTTAGTCCTTCTAATCCTCTCAAACAGCTCCACTCTCTGGTGACAAAGCCCTGAGATATATGAGCCCATGGGGGCCATTCTTATTCAAAGCACCACAACAGTTATGTTCAATCTCTATCTGACCTCTTTTAAAAAGGAGAGTATACATAAGGAATACAGAGATATCACCCAGGGTTTGGGCATCAGAAATTCCTGGGGTGAAAAGCCTAAACAATTCTGACAGTAATACCTGGGTTCTTTTCCATCCTCACATAGGCCAGTGCTTACAGCAGAAATGGCCTTGCCTGAACAGACAAGCAGGAATCAGGAGCAGAGTGAAGTGGAAAGCCACAGCCTTGAGTCATCCCTCAGCGGAGGCCCTGGCAGCAGCCTTCCATGAGGGAGGTGACATAAGACACTTGTGAATAGGGTCCAGACCAGAGGTACAGTCAAAGGATATGGGAGTAGCCTGGATCACTCTGTCTGCAGGGACACTCCCTGTCCTGCAGAACTACCTGGGAAGTGTTGCACATAGTCAATACTTGGGGTCTCCACTGTGTCCAGTCAATCTCATCAAGGGTATTTGAAAGGTTTCTGTACCCCAATATGTCTGTCCACTGACACAGTAAGCCAAATCAAGCCAAATTAAAAATAAAAGACTAGGTTTATTGGCAAAAATGATTTTCCTAGCCCCTAAAGATGAGACAGGAAGAAGGGACCAGAAAAAACCATGTGACCACACTCTAGGAGGCAGTTTAAGTACCCTGTAGGCGTGGTCTTGGCAGTTCTGGGGAAGGAGCTGCAGCTTGGCGGCTTTCTGAGAGCGGGTGGGGTTTGGAGTGGGGGAGAGTGAGGCCAAAGAGGAGCTTCCAACTGAACAGCAGTAACCCTCTGCAACAGAAGAACAGGCACAGCCCCACTTGTGGATCTGCTTGCTGCTGTTCTTGATGGTTTTTTAGCGGCACCGTGGCCCCCAAGAAAAAGTCACAAAAGATGACAGAATCCACTAACAAGAGTTTCATCAAGAAAAAGAGAAAGGGATAGATGTGATCAGGCCTGTGGAAGGACATGTGTGAGAAAGAGGGCAGGGGAACATGGGGCTCATCTTATAAAGGCCAGGACATACCTGCACACACAGGCCCACGTGGCTATTCCACGCATGCGCGTAGATCACGTGGTCACATCGAGCGAGGGACCACACAGCCATGGGGCATGGGTTACGTAGGACACATGACCCAGAAATGACTAGGCGGAGACGACTGAGTGTCCCGACAGGCATGCACGACCATGGGGGTATGGTTGGAATTCCTATCAGTCCAACTTTGTGAATCCTCTCCACTTTAGTAGATCACTGAACATTTGCTCAAAGTCCGTCTGCACAAATGCTTGCAAACCTATCAGTGTTTCAGCTCATTCTACACGAAGTGAATGGTATCTCTTCACAGCGTTTGGTGAAAGAATGTTAGGTTAATTTGGAGCAGAGTTCTAGTGCTCAGCATTAGAAATACTTTCTTACACATTACTCAGGTTTGGGATTTAGTTGATTCTGTCCTGTGTTTAGTTAACAGGAAGTCTAAAAATAATGAGCTTAACTCTTTAAGTGTAAAGGTAAAGGAGAATTTTGGTTAGATCCCTTATGGCTTGGAAAACGTGGTCCAGTGTAGCTGGAGAGCTTCTCTCCAGGTCCCACCAAGCCCCCGCAGTCCCACACATAAAGTAATCACTCAGACGCTTATTACTTATAAACTGTATGGCCGTGGCAGGCTTCTTGCTATCTACTTCTTCTGTCTTAAATTGACCCATTTCTATAAATCTTTACCTTGCCATGTGGCTCGTGGTTTACCGGCATCTTCACATGTTGCTTGTCATGGCGGCAGCTGGCAGTTTCTCCCTCTGCCTCAGCCTTCCACTTCCCAGAATTCTCTCTTCCTTGTCCTGCCTATACTTCCTGCCTGGCTACTGACCAATCAGCGTTTTATTTATACAGAGCGATATCCACAGCAGTCCAGCACTTCCGTTTGGTATCCACAGCGCACATCAGCATACTAGTCTCTCTCAGGAACCTTCCAGAAGGGTTGCTCAGCTGTGTTCTTCTAGCAGACCTTGAGCACCACGTGAGCAAGGTCCAAGTGTGCTTGCTGGGTGCTCAGCACTACTCCTATGATAAGGCTGCTCTCTATTTTATGTGGCCCTGTGTTTCCCATAGAGTCTTTGAGCTACAAATTCTTTCTTGCTCTCACATCTGTTTAACAGCCTTCCTATTAGTGTTCTCAAGAACTGCTGATTTAGCTATTAAAAAAAATATAAAAACTAATTTGCATTGCCCAAAAAGAAAAAGGGAATCATTATGAAAAGGCACTTGATGTCATCTCTGTAGCCTCATTCTTCTTCAGCATTTAGAATTCAGTGAGAATACGATGAGTCAAATAGCTTTCAAATGTAGAGGACCCACCTCCCATCCACACCCAGGACGTCAGAAGATTCATTCAAACGATACTTTTTCTTACCGCTGTCACTTCATGCTTTCAAATGACAAGGGGAAAATAATGTGAGAAACCATGAATTGCATATTTGCAGAGACCTGGGAAAGTTCAGCTAATCATGGTCCTCTTACTACTGATTTTCACCACTTATCTGGTCCTTGAAGGGTCTGGAAATAGAAACTGTCAAAACACGAAGCCAGTGATGAGGTCTTCAAGTCAGGCAGGCAGCCAAGATGTCAGAAGTTCTGTAGCCCAGCTCAGTTCTTTAGTAAGCTTGGTGGTTTGAATGAAACCACCCACCCCGCCATAGGCTCATAGGGAATGGCACTGTTTGAGAGGATTAGGATGTGTGTCCTTGTTGGAGGAAGCGTGTCACTGGGAGCAGGCTTTGAGGTTTCAGAAGCTCAAGCCACGCCCAGTGACTCACTCTCTCTTCCTGCTGCCTGAGGATCCAGACACAGAACTCTCAGCTCCTCTCCAGTATCATATCTGTCTGCATGCTGCCATGCTCCCCAACATGCTGATAATGGACCAAACCTGCAAAACTGTAAACCAGCCCCAACTGAATGTTTTCCTTTATAAGAGTTGCTGTGGAGCTGGGCAGTGGTGGTGCACGCCTTTAATCTCTGCACTTGGGAGGCAGAGGCAGGCAGATTTTTGTGAGTTTGAGGCCAGCCTGGTCTACAGAGCGAGATCCAGGACAGGCACCAAAACTACACGGAGAAACCCTGTCTTGAAAAATCAAAAAAAAAAAAAAAAAATTGCTGTGGTCATTTTTTCTCTTCACAATAATAAAAACCCTAACTAAGACAGGGCCAGTGAAGAGTATGCTGACTAGAGTTCAAAGATGTAGGGGAGGCAGCCCAGCAGGATGTGGAGCATGCAGCTTTCCTCCTCATCTGCCTCCCCCATCCTTTGCTCCAGAGTTCAGAATGTCAAGCTAAATTTCAAATGGAGATTTTCCAAAGAGATTGAGTTTATTCCAGAATAACACTTCAGTGAGAATGTGCAAGCCATAGTGAATTGTGTTCACACTCAAGGGCACTGAGGGAAAGGAAGTTTTAAAAGGCAAATGAGGAAGATTACAGGAATTGTTTTGATACGATAATTCTTGTCTACAGGTATAAATAAAGAAAGGGTGGCCCAAGGTCAAATACCCAGTCCCAAGGGAAATATCCTTATACAAGGATTTTTGTGTGTGAGCTTGTAGAGACCTTGTGCAAGTTCTTGCGAAGCTCTTGGTATTTTTTGTTTGTTTTGTTTTGTTTTCATGCATAAGTGCATGAGAGGACCTCCTGCTGAGTAGCCTGGCTTTATTGGTTCGTTATTTTTTCACAAACGACTTCATTTTGATTACTTTTCACAGGAACATTCTCTCTCTGCCACAGAGATTTTGCTGGCAGTGTGTATTTGTGTTCGATGTGGTAAGAGAACTTGCTGCTGTCTCCTGTGCTGCCCCGGTGTCTTCGTGGATCTCCCAAAGCAGGGAGAGGCCTGTGAATTGGATGGGTGGCCTCAAGCTCACTGTCCCTGGAGATCCAGAGTGACTCACTCCAGGTTCAGCCAGGGTGTGGGATCACAGCCCTGAGTGCCGTGGGTCATAGAAAGGACTTGTAGGCAGTAGAACTTCCACAGGTGTGAGAGGACCTGAGTGAATGTGTGCAAGGGTGAGTTGGGGATGATAAAAGAAGTCAGCATCCAGTCACACACAGGAGACACACACGGAAAGTGATCATCAGTGCTAAGGTCTGGTCTGTGGAGAGCCCTAGGCTCTGTTCCTTCTGTGGGTCAATAGTCTGGTGTCCCTAGGGGTGGGCAGGAAGCAGCAACTGGGCCGCAGATCCTGCAGTGTGGAGAACTAGATTGAGAGCCGACCCATGCAAGCTTTGTTCACCACACAGGGCTATCAGAAAAGCAGTAGTTCCCGGATGTTTTCTTTCCTTTCAAATTATGCACATCTTGCCAACCCTAACCTAACTCCATAAGCAAGCAGACTTGGAAAGGACAGTTCTAGGCTTCGTCGAGTTGACAAAGCACAAGCCGCCAGCGTCCAGATAGCTGTCAGGCTGAAACGTGAGGCCCCTGTGGCCTCACACTGTCAACACGGCCAGCCCGGGTCAAGCCCCGCGTGGCTTTTCAAGCGCCCACAACTCACGGGCCTTTGTGCTCCCTTTTCTTTGCAGAGGACACGGAAACATTTTCTGTGCACAGTGTCACAGATCATCCTATTTCCAAAACCACGTCAGTGACCTGTTCTTCACGGGAGACTGTTCAGTCCCCCAATGCTCCGCTCCAGACCAGCAGGTGGCCCACGCATGCATCCTTACAACTACTATGGCAGAAACCCTGAGCTCAGAAACATCCCTTCAGACCTAGGTGAGCACATGACGTCATCTCAAGTAAATTGCCTGGCGTGTATGCCTCAGTTTCCCTACAAGTTAAAACCACGAAAGGATGCTGTGAAAGAAACTTTTTAGCTCAAATATTCCATCACCGGACCTCTGTGGAAACTTTGTCTGGAGCGGCAAGTCAGCAATTTCATAAAGAGAAGGGAAATCTGCCAAAGCAAACCTCCAGCGTGTGGAAAAGGAAAGAGGCAGTGGCCCCCTCCCGTTAGCCACCCCACATTCTGCTGCCTCAGGCGGACGCTGCTGAGTCACCTACAGCATAACCTTGCCCAGCTCCAAGCTGCTGCCCGGGCTCAGGCTAGAGACTCTGTGGTTGTGAGTCACAAAGGCAGTGGGCCAGGAATCGAAACAAAAGGCCATCCGCCTTCCCTAGCCGATTTACTAAGAGCCAGTTACTTCCCCATAGAGAAAACCGTATTTGCGGCTGAGGAATTATCAGGCGTTTCCCTCAAAATCATGGCTGAGAAGAGGATTCCTAATCTACCCGTTGGAAAATGGAGATTTTTCATTTTGGGTGTTGGTTTCTGTTGTTGGACTCACGTCTCATTCATGGTCCCCAAGGTCACGGCAAACTATGTGAACAGAGTCCTGACACTGCCACAGCCTGGTGGTGTCCCATGCCCTTAGGACTATTATTCCCTTTGCTCAACTTGAAGACACAGGTGTAAAGCAAGACTCTGAAATACTGGCACACTTTGATGGGCCACGCTTTACCCCACAAGCATGTGCTGCATCTTAGCGCCTTGCTGGGCTGCTGATAGGCATCTGATAAATACTCACTGACAGCCCTCTTTCTGCTGCTGCAGGAGACGTCAGGGAGAGGAGATCCCAGACCTGGTTTCAGAGTCCGGTGCCCAGGTTGGCCCCCGCTGCCTGACTTCAGTTTGAGAGGAAGTATAAACTACAATGTGTAGACTATAAAAGGAGCTTGAAGAGGATCAAAGGTCAGAGGGAAATGGAAACACAAGTGGTATCTTCCTCAGCATGAGCACAGTGGCCTCGGGGAGAGGGAGGTGTCTGCAGAGCACGTCACTGTCTCAGTTTTGCAAGGAAAATAAAGGGTGAGGCCGAGAGTGGAGGTGTGATCCTGAGAACCCAAGATGAGGACAGGAATACCGGAGAGGAGGGAGGAGGCGCAGGGTCCGAAAATGCAGCAAGATGCTGTGTAATGAGAGCTCCTGCTTGAAGCCTGGGACGCAGTGTTTCCTCTAAGACGTCCCAAGGGAAGGGATGAGGAGTGGGAAGGTTTATTTCAGAGAATCTGTTTCCCTTGCAGCTCCTCAGGGGTGGTGACATTTGAGCTTTTCTTCTTTTCCTTCTTCCGTGTG
>CABHPP010124585.1:0-14076 GCA_902168425.1 Peromyscus attwateri
TTATAGCAATGACATGTCATTAGGAGCAACAAAATGAAGACAAATGAGTGACGGTCAGGATGGGTGAGCAAAAATTGCAATACAGCATTTTATTCAAGTTTTCACTTAATTACATCCAGTGGGTGGGGCAAATAAGCAAAGGGATATATAGCCATTGGGAAGATGTTAAGCAGAAACCATGGGTTTAAATATTTGGTATGTTCACACAAAAGTGCTTTAAATGTATGCATATTTTGGGCACAACATAGATAAGATTGATGTTTTTCATGTAGTGTTGATCAGTAAACCAAGCCTTTTTCTAAAACTTCCTGGTGATTCATTGCAGTTACCAGGGCATGTTATGGCAACATAAAATCCAAGGGTCTTTAAATGGGGACACAATAGACCAAAAATAAAAATAGAATTGGCTAGCAATTTGAGGAATGATACCTTAAGTAGGTAAGATGAGTAGGCGTTTATTTACAAGGTTTTGGTGCTCCTAGAGCAAGGAAAAAACAGACCACCAATTGCTTTCTCTGTGTGGATAGCACAGACTGAGTTGGCAGTGGCAGAACTGCAGTGCTTTGTCAAGTATAAGACCAAGTGGACACTGGGAGTGTTTTATCTCAACACTCAGGATGTTGAGGAAAGACAATTGTAAGGTTGAAAAAAGCCTAGGGTATGGAGTGAGACAAACTAACATAAAAAAGCATACCAAGGTGAGGGCAAGTAGGAAAGAGGATGATCATTGAAACAGTAAAAACAATAAAAAGTTACCAGGTTTTGTCTTCAGATCTTAATATTCATCTTTCTTGTTACCTTTTTATGTTTAAGTATCTTCTACAGATAATATGCATCTTGATGTTTGTAGATGATTAAAAAAGACAAAGAAAGCCAGGCATAGAGGCACAGGTCTCTCATTTCAGTACTTGGGAGACTGAGGAATAAGTATGTCAAGTTCAAGGCCAGCCTAGACTAGTGAGATCCTGTCTCAAAAAAAAAAAACCAAAATGGCAAAGAGGATTAAAACCAGACACACAGAATGGTGCTAAAGTTCTTGGCTTGTCAGAACAAGGCCAAAGCATCCTAATCCATGTGACAATAAATAATAATGGTGACAACTTTAGTGCAAAAGTAAATAAATACGAAAAGAAAGTAGAAAGAAAGAAAAGGACCAGCATTTCATTAAAGCACACCTTCTAAGTTTGCTTTTCAACTCAGAAACCCTGGGGTGAGCTGACTTACAGAGATCTATGCTACACTGGCAGGTGCCACTAACAGGGCAGTGACCTAAATGATAGATGTAGTGCTGAGGAGACACAAATCTGTCTGTAAACTGTTAAGGGGTCCATAAATGTCACCTGATCTAATGGGCTCTTATCAGAATGAAGAGTTTTCAGTCCATGGAATCTAGCCATGAAAAATGTCGACTTGGTCTTAAATGCAATTACACCGAGCTTAGTTTAACTGCCTGTCACACTATTTCTCCATGAGAGTATAGCCGAGCAAACAAAACAAAACAAGAAAATAAATCCATGCAAACAAGGGAGAAAGAGAAATAAAGTAACCAGGTAATTATTTTCATGGTAACAAGACTTTGAAGGTCTCAATTGTAAATTCAAAACACTTCCAAGATTCCAAAAGAAACAGGCAAGGTATTCTTTTTTACAGATGCAAAACCTTTGTGATCATCTGAAAAAATAAAGGCTTTTTAAAAAGTCAGCTGTGAGGTTTGAAAATAAAGGCAGAAATATGATTTATAATGAAAAGAATTTGCCTTTTTTACATTGATTGATTAGAGGAGTATGCATAAGCTCTCTCTCTCTCTCTCTCTCTCTCTCTCTCTCTCTCTCTCTCTCTGTGTGTGTGTGTGTGTGTGTGTGTGTGTGTGTGTGTGTGGTGTGTAGGTCAAAGAGCAATTATGCCTTCTATCATTTGGGTCTCTCAGACTGAACTCAGATCATCAGGCTTGGTAGCAGGTACTTTTACCAACCGAATGATTTCCCCAGTTCCTTCTAGATTTATTTAAAACTAATAAAATGCTCATCAACTTTTTTATTTCTTTTTTTGGGGGGGGGAAGAAAGGGTCACACTGTATATAACTAACTGACTTGGAACTCACTCTGTAGACCAGACTGGCCTGGAACTCACAGAGATCCTCCTGCCTCTGCTTCCTGAGTGCTGGGATTGAAGGCATGTACCACCGCCATGCCTGGTACCACTCATCAACTTTTGAAAGTCAGTGACCACATCAAGACACTAGAATAGGGGTGTCCTTAAAGGCATTTTTTCATCAGTTTCCACTCTTTTTGGTTTCCCCCTGTTACCATGTGAGTATGCTTCTACTTCCTTTGTCAGTTTTTATTTTAGAAGCATCTTCTCTTCTCCCTTTTTCCTTCTTTGCTTACCAACTGTGAATTAGCTATAATAGGGAGCACGGATGTTTTGAAAGATAGTATTTGAAGGGTTGTGGATGTAGCTAAAGTAGAGTGTTTACATGGCATGCCCAAGAGCCTGGGTTCCATTCCCAGTGCCACATAAACTGGACATAGTACCATATTCTTGTAATCCCCACACTGAGAAGAGATATGGAGACAGAAAACTGCTATTCAAGACTACCTTCAGCTATGTATCAAGTTCGAGGCCAGAATGAGATTCATGAGATGCTATCTCAAAAACATCAAGAGAGCAAAATCAAAACAATTTCAAAATAGAATATTTGACTGAATTTTTAGTGCATAACATTTCATGTAAAGTTGGAATAACAGTGTAAAGTTCTGTTACCTCTTTTTTTCCCTCTTAAATCACAAATACTGAAAAACACAAGACTGGTAAATTCCACATTTGTTCCTTCTGAAGGAGAGAAAGGATGCTTTTCTACACATATGACCTTGATTTTTCTCTCTTACGGATTGATGGCCAGAAGCAAACATTTCCAGCATTGATTTTTATAGCCAGGCCTGGGCAGTAACGAGGCTAGCAAGATGAAGAGCCAACAGGAAGCCAGGAAAACTTCTGTTCCGTTCTCCCTTTGGGAGCATTGTTTCTTTACTAAACTCCTGCCTTCAACACACTTCCTGAGCAATGGAAGAAAAATGCCCTCGTTACCCCTCTGGGTGGGAGGAGTTTGGCTCCTGCTTGACCACATAAAGCTTTGGAGCTATAGGAAGATGAAGCTTTTCCTTGTTTTCCTGCTCTTCTTTCCACCTAATCTTCTGGCTCCCCCACATCCTGTTGCTGTCATGCCAGCAATTGCATAGGCCCAGGAACAGTCACATTTACTGCATTTCCACCCTCCATGTGCTTGTATAGGCTGGGAAGGAAATGTCACTCAGGGATTTGTGAGCAGGAGATACCCAGTTGAAAGTAAATATTTTCACAAACAACATTTTATATTTGATGGATGTCTCCCCTATACCCAGCTTCCTTCCTTTCTTAAGATTGTGTCCTACAGTTTGACTTACTATTTTAACACAGCTGGTGTTCTTAGATTTGACTGATGGCTATGAAGCTTAGAATCAGCCTGTGTCCCCTACTGCTCCATTTGAACTCTCCTACTCTGGGAGGAAAGTAAAATGCAGCAGCATCAATGGAAGCCGAGGGGTTCAATGACCACAGAATTTTGAGGTTAGATAAGACATTGTTTTGGTTGATGAGCAATGTTGTCAAGAGGTCATGGAACAACCATAGAGCAGTCAGTAGAATGTTTCTAATGATCAGGGTGAAAAATGCCTTGGATATTGGTCTTAGCTCCTGGTCTTCAACCCTTCCATTGCTCAGTTTTCCTGGCATCCAGTTTGTTCTTCATCTTGCTATCACGGTCATTCTTTGTCTTGCTATCTTTGTCAGTTCCTGGGTCTGGCTATAAAAATCAATGCTGGAAAATGTTTGCTTCTGGCCATCAACCCATAAGGGAGAGAAGAATCAAGGGCATGCCTTTCTCTCCCTCAAAATGAATAAAGGTTGAATTGGGCATTTCATCAGTTTGCATCTTGGCCTCTTCTAGTGACCTCTTGTTTGGGGCCTTGGTTCCCCTTTCTACCTATCCCATGAGACCACGCATTGTGTTCCTGAGCTGCTCATCCCTTTCCAGACTCCTTTATTCCTGAGTTTGAGACTACTTGAGGAGTTCATACCACTGGCTCCCAAACCAGAATCAGTGTTTGAAAGGCATATACGCTTCCTGTCTAGAGAGGGTATTATTCTGTATGTCTGAGGTGAAGCTCAGGAAGCTGAAATTATATGTGTCATTCATGTGTTCATGGACAAATGAGACGACACTCTGAGAAACAAAAATCTCACAAAACTCACCGTCCCATCCAATCCATTCCTCCTCCCCAAAAAGGGGGATTTTTCAGTAATGTAATTCCACTTGTCTGAAAAAGTAAACCTGCAAGTTCAAACAGTGCTTCCAGGGGCTTCTGGAATACTTTTGCCACTGACTACACCTATATGAGCATGAGACATGGAAAGAGTTCTAACAGGCAACAGTATGGCTACATTCATATTTTGAACAAATCTCCTCAGCAACAGTGCAGAGTATAATGTAAGGCCAATGTGTGGCCGTGTCACCTCTAGCCATTTCCCATCTCTTCTCCTTGGATAGCTCATACATTTGAACACTTGGTCCTCATCTGTTGACACTGATTGGAAAGGTTATGGGACATTGAGGAGATGGGCCCTTGCTAGAGGAAATACATCTCTGGGGGCAGGCTGTGGGGGTTTATAGCCTGACCTTATTTACTGTTCTCGCTCAGCTTCCTGAGTATTGATTTAATGCAATCAGCAACTTCCTACACCTGCTGCCAAGCATTCCTTGACTGTTGCCATGTCTTCCCTGCCATTGTGGACTCTATCCCTCCGGATCTATATACTTAAACAAACCCGTTCTTCCTTAATTTTTCTCACGGTGCTTTATCACAGGAGCAGAAAATAAACTAACACATCAACTCTAGATAATTTAAATAGTAAATTAATTAGGATGAAATAAAAATGGTTCACAGTATGAATGTAGAATTAAGCTTAGAATAAACCAAATCATCAAGGGGAGTGATTAAGAACTTCTCAGCACCCTCCCCCTTACCAACTGTAGCACTCAGGAAAGCAGACCCTGCATCTCTCCTGGGCAGCACAGTAGAGCTGACCCCGTTGACAGGACATGGGTGACCTGGCCTGAGAATGTGAGCATGGGAGATTGGGCCCCGTTCTTTGTCTGCCATATCATGGCATGGGTGAGGGAGATATGCCTTCCCCTGCACCTCACTGCCTGTGGCAGTTGGGAGTTGGGAGAGATGACCCTGAGGTCATGAGAGCAGGAAAGCTGTCCCTGCCCCTCACCAGCTGCAGCATTCTGGAGACTGGACCCTGCACCTGACACAGGCAACACAGTAGAGCTGATCCTGATGGTGTGGTGTGAGGGAGCCAACCCAGAAGGCATGAAAGCAGGAGAACTGGCCCCTCCCCTTGCTCCTTGCTTTATAGGGTGAACTAGCTGGGGCAATGCTGGAGAGCTCACCCTGGCAGTGGGGGATGGGGGAGAGCTGGCAGGCTGACCATCTTTGTAACCACCCAGGCCCAGAACTAGGGTTATAAGTTAGCCCACCCTAACATCCACCCCATCTGTGATCTGTTGGAGCACATGAAAGGGACTAGTCCTGCAGACCCAAAGCTGCAGGATTTCCACAACACAGGGCAACAGCAGGATAACCAAAAGGAGCTCCAGTGAGGGCCCAGCATCAATAGTGCAGCAGAAACCAGAGGCCTAGACCCAGATCAATGACCCTTTACAATGACCCTTTACTTTACTTGCAAGTAAAGATATATGGACTAAAGGGTTTACTGCGTGACTCACTGGATCACACTACAGCTTCTATGACAAGATTGATTCTTTCTTTTCTATTAAATTTTATTTTATTTTATTTTGTGGAGAGCAGTTGCAAGGACAGAGGACAGAAACGAAGAGACAGGGAGATGAATGGAATTGAGATGCATGATGTGAAAGACACAAAGGATAAATAAAAAGAAAGCTTAAGAAAGAACTGTTCAGGTATAAAACTGAAAGGAATATTTCATCTGTATTTCCACCTTGAGTTTTTTTTTTCTCTTACATTCAACATTCAGTGTAGGCCAAATTGGTTATTATGGGTTGTGTACTCACCCTTTTAGCAAAGATACACCAAGATATCATAATTTGGACAAAAGATTTTTTTCATGAGAAAGTCAAGGTGTTGAATTCTCAAAACCCAATAATGACTTCTTATTACAGGAGTTTACAAACTTACTATAGGAAGCTAACTTAGCCTGTGTTCACTATATGGGTGACCTCATGAACTAGAATGACCTAATTGATGCCAGAATATATGGAGAAATAAAACAAACTCTCAGAAACATCTTAAAATGAAAAACAATATTTACTGCTGAGAATGTCACCTAAACAAGGACTGCTCTAATAAAAGTATGACTCATGTTTGGTAACACCCTAACAGAATTTGTATACCCTGGAAGAACAAACCTTTTCTGTGGGCAGCCTCCCTAACAGAATTTAATAATGGAGAGGGTATTCTTACCTTGCGAGAATATTTACACATGCAGGTCTCCATCATTAGCTATTTCGGTGTCACCAACCTAAATGATGAGGTAGTGATAATGGTAAAAGTGCAGTTTCAGTCTCGGAGGGGCCTGGTGGGCCTATGTGAAACCTCTGTAGATGTTCAGCTGGGGATACCTTTATGATTGTTGACAACCAGGAGTGCTTTGTTAGCAACTGTCCACACCCATGGAAAGTCTCCTAAGTGCCTCAAATTCCATATTGGCCGTAGACTTTCTACGTTGGTTATAGAATCAAAATAAATAGGTGGGATCTGGTACAGCTGGAAAGATTTGGATACCAATGGTGTCACTACAATCTATTTTATTTACCAGAATAAGTGGGAACCACTCTTAGATAAGATTAGTAATGATCTATTTCAACAATATTTTCTATGAATCTTCAGCCCTATAGACACATTTTTTCAAGTGGAGGAATTGAGTATTGGGTACAGAGTCTACCACTGGTAAACATTTAGAGCAAAATACCCAAAAGTAAAATTGTTAGTTCTATTCTTTTTCTAGGGTGATAGGCCAAAATAGATAATACTTAGGATTCACACATTTTCTTCTCTAGCCTGAGGAAGAGCATGACAATTTTGATCAAATTTGCAGTTCATTCTTATCTGACATTTTCCTTGTTGAATTAATTTGCTCTACTGTCTCTCCTCTCCTATGAGAAAGTAAATGCCAATGGAGCAGAAGTTTTTGCCACTTTTACTCACTGCTATATCCATGATACCAAAGACAGCGCCTGACATATGATAAGCACTCAATGAAATATGTGGATAAATGAGTCAGGCCTGATAGCACAGGACTGTAATGCTATCTACTTGAGAAGCTATAGCAGGTGAAGTTTAAACACAAGGGCAGCCTAGACTGTGGAAAGGAAGGAATAAATGAAATGCAATAGATGTTTTGAAAGATTGGATGGCATCCATCAAAAAATCAATCAAATATTTGATGGGTGATCAAGGCACAGCTTTGAAACTCAAACTGGAGGGTTTTGAAGATGAGGATACACTGACTTGTCCAAGCGCCACTCTCAACTCATCTGACATTGGTGTGGGGTTTGGTTCATAAGAGTATCACATAATCTGGACTTTGAGAACTAGGTCCTCTGACACATGAATCACCCTAAGCCTGACAAACTTTAATTAAATTCATGTGTCTGTTATTTCCACACGGGCATTTAATGATTTCAGAACATTAACAGGAATTAGCCTTGCATTAAATTTCCGTGTATTCTCTTTAACATCTTGCATAGTGCTCTGCATAGAGACATGAATCAGTAAATAGTGGTAGAACGAAGGAAGGAAGGAATTAAATCTATCTGAGCACTAGGTAAATTTAGATTACTGCTCTGGCAATTAAAACAGAAGGTAGTGAGATTCACAGCAATGTGAATATGCAGTCTCCTGTCTTCATAACTTCCCACTGCTCCCTCCTCCTCCCCTTCCTCCCTCTCTCCTTCCTCCCTTCATTCCATCCTTTCATCTTTCTTTCCTTCCTCTTAAATGAATTCAAGGATTTTATGATATGTACTAGTTTCCAGGGCACAGTATTGGGTATTGAGAGTTTGTAAATATTATCAAATGTCATTTCTTTTAGAATGAAGTGAAATAAGGAAATTCATAGCAATTATCTTACACCAGATACCTTAAGAGAAATGAAGATGATACAATGTCTGTGAATTAGCTTCATAATTTTTAACATCAAGAATATCTAGTACTATATATAAAAGAATACTTAGTACTTTATAGTACTTATAAAGAAAAGAATAAGTCCCATAGAAATATATATGTGAAGTGTATAAAAAATGATGGTATTGGAATAGAAAAAAAAACAACGTGGGGGGGGGAGGACGAGTTGGTTAAGTATATCATGTAAACAAGGAAAATGACAAAATAAATATTTTCAACCACATAGAAGTGACCACATAATGCAGAAGGCTGCAAATAGATCCATATCTATCACCGTGCACAAAACTTAAGTCCAAGTGGATCAAAGACCTCAACATAAATCCAGCTACTCTGAACCTGCTAGAAGACAAAGTAGGAAGTAGTCTTGAACGCATTGGCATAGGAGATTGCTTCCTAGATATAACACCAGTAGCACAGACACTGAGAGAAACAATCAATCAATGGGACCTCTTGAAACTGAAAAGCTTTTGTAGAGTAAAGGATACGGTCAACAAGGCAAAGCGACAGCCCACAGAATGGAAAAAGATCTTTACCAACTCCACATCTGACAGAGGACTGATATCCAGACTATATAAGGAACTCAAGAAATTAGACATCAAAATGCCCAACAGTCCAATTAAGAAATGGGCTATAGAACTAAACAGAGAATTCTCAGCAGAGGAAACACAAATGGCTGAAAGACATTTAAGGAATTGCTCAACATCCCTAATCATTAGGGAAATGCAAATCAAAACAACTCTGAGATACCACCTTACACCAGTCAGAATGGCTAAGATCAAAAATACTGAAGACACCTTGTGCTGGAGAGGATGTGGAGCTAGGGGAACTCTCCTCCACTGCTGGTGGGAATGCAAGCTGGTACAACCACTGTGGAAATCAATGTGGTGCTTTCTTAGAAAATTGGGAATCAATCTCCCCCAAGATCCAACTATACCACTCTTGGGCATATACCCAAGGAATGCTCAATCATACCACAAGGGCACTTGCTCAGCTATGTTCATATCAGCATTATTTGTAATAGCCAGAACCTGGAAACAACCTAGATGCCCTTCAACTGAAGAATGGATAAATAAACTGTGGTACATATACACAATGGAATACTACTCAGCAGAGAAAAACAATGACATCATGAGGTTTGCAGGCAAATGGATGGATCGAGAAAAAATCCTCCTGAGTGAGGTAACCCAGACTCAGAAAGACAAACATGGTATGTACCCACTCATAGGAGAATACTAGTTGTGGAATAAGGATGACTGGACGGCTACTCACAACACCAGGGAGGCTACCTGGAAAATAGGACCCCAAGAAAGACATGGGGATCGCCCAAGGACGGAGAAATGGATGAGATCTACATGAACAGTCTGGACGTGAGTGGGGGTAATGAGGGGCGAGGGGCGAGGGAAAGAGAACTTGGGGGAGCAGGAGATCCCAACTGGATCAAGAACAGAGAGGGAACATAAGGAATGTTCATGGTAAATGAAGACCACATGAGAATAGGAAGAAGCAAAGTGCTAGAGAGGCCCACAGAAACCCACAAAGATGCCCCCACAATAGACTGCTGGCAATAGTCGAGAAATGGCCCGATCTGACCTACCCTGGTGATAGGATGGCCAAACACCCTAATTTGTTGTGCTAGAAACCCCATCCAGTGACTGAGGGAACTAGATGCAGATATCCACGGTCAGGCCCCGGTGGAGCTCCGGGAGTCCAATTAGCAAGAAGGAGGAGGGTTTATGTGAGCAAGAGTTGTTGGGACCAGGGATGGATGGAATACAGGGACAAGTGGCCAAACAAATGGAAACACATGAACTGTGAACCAATGGCTGAGGGGCCCCCAACTGGATCAGGCCCTCTGAATGGGTGAGACAGTTGATTGGCTTGATCTGTTTGGGAGGCATCCAGGCAGTTGGACCGGGTCCTGTGCTCAGTACATGAATTGGCTGTTTGAAACCTGGGGCTTAGTAGAGACACTTGGCTCAGCCTGGGAGGAGGGGACTAGACCTGCCTGGACTGAGTCCACCAGGTTGATCTCAATCCTCAGGGGAGTCTTTGCCCTGGAGGAGATGGAAATTGGGGGTGGGCCGGGGTGAGGGGGGTGGGGCGGGAGGGGGGAGAATGGGGGAATCTATGGCTGATATGTAAAGTTGAATTATATTGTAAAATAATAATAAAATAAATTTAAAAAAAAGAAGTGACCACATAAGTAGATTTAAAATGTGTAGCCTCATAAGCTAAAGACTTTGAAGTTATGAACTACTCAGGATAAGAACATAGTTATAGATTCAAGAAAATGAGAAAACGGCACTTGAAAACATATTCTGGGACTTATATCAGGAATGGCCATCCCCAGCATTTAAGTGTATTCATTGGGTGGTAGCTATTTACATTGTCTTAGCTAAAAGGAATCCCTGGGACTAGAGTTGACCCTCAGTGGCAGAGTACTTGTTCAGCATGAATGAATCCCTGTGTTCCATCCCTAGCACTGCAAAAGAGAGGGGCTGGGAGAATATGGACTATTAGTTCAACAGACATGCAACTTTAATTCACTGAAAAAATATGGGAATCTACTGTAGTAGACCTGGTAGACACTGGAGGTATAGTAGTAAATAAAGCAAACATATTCCCTCTTTTCATGGCGTTTCTCTTAGAGTTGAGGAGACAGATTTTCCTCAAGCAGGTACACAAGTATGTAATGTCAAATGGCAGTAAGTGCTCTTTGTAGTTAGGCAAAAGGTTATACTGCAGTTGTGAAAAGGATGCCTCATATTGAAGCTTTATTGGGATATCCTTGCTTAATTCTCACTTAAAAATCTTGAAAGGTCAGATTTAGATTGTGAAGGGAGTCATTTAGAGAACCCTCTGTCTTCCATATTATTATGCTGTATTAATTTTGCTGGCATACTCAGCAAAGGTCACTAGCACAGTTGCCCTCTAAGAAGAGAAGAAAGGAAATCCTTTATAAGAACATATAAGCAACCGTTTTTTGCACATCTCACTTCTGTTTGTAGGAAACTGGAGGAAACATGTTCAGCTAATCATGTCTAGTGGTGAGGTAAGTAGAAAGAGTGGCAAGGCAGCAAGGTTCATAGGAGAGAGGGAAGAAAAGACTTGGGGATAACACCAGCATGCTGTCACACACAAAATGTAGAAAGGTGGCAAAGGATGGGCACTCAGCCAGGAAGAGAGGTCAGAAAACCCTCTGGAGTTTGGGATAACAATGCTACCCCCCAATGATGTGTTTGTTGCAATAAGGAGAACCTAGGAAGAGGGTCTTTACAGATACAGAAAACATTTTAGATCTTAACAGAGGCACCTTATCCTTGATTATCTAGATGGCTCCAAATTAATCACACAAGCGCCTAAAATCAGAGATTTTTCTCTGGCTGCAGAAGAGATCTTACAGTAAAAGAGAGATCTGAAGCATAGGAGGGATTTGACACAGTGTTACTGTCTTGTAGTTGGAAAAGATCATATGGACAAGAAATGGGGGGGTGAGAAACTGAGAATGGCTCTTTAGCTAATAACCAGCAAGGACATGAAACTCCCACTCACACCTGCACAGAAGTGAGTTTTTATAACATGGATGAATCTGGGGGTAGGTTCTCCCCTAAACCTCCAGAAATTAACACAGCCCTGTGAACATCTGCTTCCTTCCTTCTGAAACTTTCCAGCAGAAAAATCAGCTGAGACTGTGGACTTCCAATAAGTTTGTGCCATTGTAAACTATTGAGTTTGTAGTGATTCATTACATGGTGATAGAAAATGTGTGTAGATATGAAGTCTAAAGGCTGGATATGTGGCAGTCAGGCAAGGAGACAAAGATGAGGGGAGAGAGACATACAAGTAAATAAGTTAGCATGCACAAAGGCTGTAGAGAGGTAGAAATATGGAAGTGTGAGGGCTGGATAGAAGCCATTTTCACTGTATCATAAGAGACAGGGTCACAACCCAAACCAGGAAGGAGAGCAGAAGCTAGGTTTCTGTGGGATGTCTTTCTGTATGTTGTGAATATGTGTTGCTCTGATTGGTTGATAAATAAAGCTACATTGGCCTATGGCAGGGCAGGATGGAGCTAGGCGGGAAGACCCAAGGGAGATAGAGGGAGGAGAAAGGAGAGGCAGGGAAGACACCATCCCTCCCTCCAGGGAGCAGCATTTAATGGCACACAGGTAACGCCACAGAACTTGTGGTAAAACATAGATTAATAGGAGTGGGTTAATTTAAGTTATAAGAGCTAGCTAGTAAGAAGCCTGAGCCATAGGCCATATAATTTACAAGTAATATTAAGACTCTGAAAGATTATTTTATATGCAGCTGCAGGACTGCCGGTGAGAGAGATTTGTCTGGACCACACAGGGCAGGGTGGAACACAGAAAACTTCTGACTACACCAGGTCATGAATCATGGTAAAAAAAAAAAATCTGTTCTTTTTTCCCCTAAAATTTGATTCTCAAATTCTTGATTATCTAGGTGTTTCTTTAGTTTTTGTTTGTATGGGTGATACCTATCAGCATTTATTTTATTTGAATTTAATGCAAAAAAAACATCTTACTCTTTGTTTTATTTACAAATATTTTATAGAGTATATGTTGATCATGTTTCCCCTCCCCCAACTCCTTCCAGATTCTCCCACTCCCTGTACCCATTCAACTTTATGTTTCTCCCTCTCAAAAACCCACAAAAATGTAAGTTTTTTTGAGATTCCTTCCATCTCACATCTGTCAGAATGACTAAGATCAAAAACACAAATGAAAGATCATGCTGGTGAGGATGTGGAACAAGGGGAACACTCCTCCATTGCTGGCGGGAGTGCAAACTTGTACAACCACTGTGGAAATCATTATGGCAGTTCCTCAGGAAGATGGGAATAGATATACCTCAAGATCCAGATATACCCAAAGGACTTTACATGCTACTACAAAGTTACTTGTTCATCCATGTTCATTGCTGCTCTATTCATAAATGCTAGAAATTGGAAACAGCCTAGCTGTCCATCAATTGATGAAAACATGGTACACACAATGGAATATTATTCAGCTATTTAAGAAAGTTAAATTATGAAATTTACAGGTAAGTGGATTGAGCTAGAAAAAAATCATCTTGAGTGAGGTAACCAAGAGAAAAAAAGACATATATTGCATATTTTGTCTTATATGTGGATGTTAGCTTTTAAGCTTTTGGTAGTATATGTGTAACAAACAATAATCACAAATGTTAGGTACCTACTAGGGTACCAGGAGTGAAGAAGAGAGGATCTACCAAGAAAGGGGAATAGAATATAGTGTTATGGAGAGATGAGGGGGAAAACAGAATAGGAGGATTAAATAGGGTGGGAGATGGGAGAGAAGGGTAAAGGAGGGAATATAAAGAGGGACAACTAACATTAAAGGCCACTTTCAAAAACCATATGGAAACCTGCTGCTGTAGGAGTGTCCTAAAATATGTATATATATATATATATATATATATATATGTGTGTGTGTGTGTGTGTGTGTGTGTGTGTGTGTGTGTATATATATATGTATATGTATATGTATATGAAAGGAATCTAAACAGAGTCACAAAATAATGGGGAAGACAATGTCACAACTAGATGTCTTATGCCACCAAGTAAAACCTCCAGTGCCAGGAATAGGTTACATCTTTTTTTAATAGTATTTTTATTTTATAATTAACTTAACTTCACATATCAGCCACGGATTCCCCCATCCTCCCTCCTCCCACCCCCCCAGCACTCCCCCCCCAACTCACCCCCCTTTCGCACCTCCTCCAAGGCAAGGTCTCCCCTGGGGAGTCAGTCCAGCCTGGT
>CABHPP010124586.1:0-18280 GCA_902168425.1 Peromyscus attwateri
CAAATAAAATCACATTTCAGTACAAATAGAATACCACTATAGTACTCACTCATAGGAGGATACTAGAGGTAAAACAAAGATGACTAGACTGCTACTCACAACTCCAGGGAGGCTACCTAGAAAAGAGGACCCTAAGAAAGACACAGGGATCGCCCAACGACAGAGAAATGGATGAGATCTACATGAACAACCTGAACGTGAGTGGGGGTAATGAAGGGCAAGGTTTGAGGGAAAGAGAGCTTAGGGGAGCGGGAGATCCCAGCTGGATCAAGAACAGAGAGGGGTTTTCCTTTTCCTCTTCCGGGGACAGTGCTTAGAGGCACTCAGAATGGTCCAGCGTTTGACATAGCGTTGTAGGCTTTCCTACAACACAGCCTCTAACAAAACTAGGCTGTCTCGAACCCCTGGCAACAGGATTGTTTACCTTTATACCAAGAAGGTTGGAAAAGCACCTAAATCATACCACATGGTTCCTTTAAGATTACCTAAGTAGAGATTTTTAACTATCAACCCCAGTATTACAAATTTTTCAGATTTGTAACTGTATCCAATATGCTTATATTTGGTGTCATGACTCAGATAGGCACCCCTGGTGCCTGTGCTCCCCGTCATGGTCTGAGCCACACTGGGATCCTATCCTTCATCTCCAGTCCACCCTCAACAGACTCATCTTCCGACTCACTGATCGCTCAGCACCCATCCACCAGCAGCAGGTTGGGTAAGCTTACCCTTTGGTTGGTGTAAACGTTCCTCTGGGTCCAAGGAAGTGACTGTTGAGTGTCTGGTACCCCTCTGGTATTCTTGGGATGGAGGCACCCCCAGCCACGGTCTTTATGCTATGGCTGGCCCTCTTCACCTGACCCCATCCCACCACCCTCAGAGCTACAATCCTGCAGTTTCCTCAAGGACTACTGCGCCCCTTCCTGCTCTCTTCTCCCATCTCCCATCTGAAGCTGCCTGTAATCCCACAGCTCATCTAGGCCCTTGTGGCTTTTGCAACCCCATTCCCAACCCTTTCCTGTGGGTGAGACCTGCCCCCCCCTTAGAGCTTAGTTTTCGTCTTCACTTTCTAGCCTCTTCGAAAGCCCTGGTACCAAGTACTGAGTTTCTCCTCTGGGTTAGCCAGGCTAAGCCCTGCTGAATGGCTTGATCCTCGTTTGGTCCTCCCTGAACCCATGACTACTGGCTACAGTGACATTTTCCTTCTTCTCTCTCATTGATGGGAATGGTGTCTCCCATACCCTCTCATTGGGATGCCTCTACACCTGGCACCCGACCTGAAGGGTGCTAAACTTATTCACTTTTGCAATCAAATTTGACCTCAATATCCCTTATAATCAATCCAAATGGCCGCCTAAAGGCACCCTAGGTCCTAATTTTATTCAGGACCTTTACAAAAACTGCAAGCAATTGGAGAAATGGAAAAGTATTCCCCTTTCTCTACATTCAAGCTTTCTCTTTTCTCCACTCCATGCCCATTTTGTTTTTCTTCTGGGTCCCCCCACCTTCCACTGTGTAAATGTCCTGTCTTTTAAGTTACCATTGATGGATCTGTAAGCTTGTTGCAAAGTGGGAGCTGGAAGTGAGACCCAGTAGGGTAGAAAAAGGAGTAGACAGCTACAGCATGCACACACCTGGCACACACTCCTTCCTGGCTAGTGATCTCTCAGCTCCTTCTTTCAGTGTTCTCTGTCTGTGTCTAGGGCTCAAAAATTTCCTGTCTTTAAGTCTTCTTTGTTCTCAACTTACTGGATTAAGTTTTACAGGGTGTCTTTTAGGTATGAATGGCATTAGACTGTTGTTTTATGCTGTCCTGCTTAAATTAAAAGCCAGCTCTGGGGTTGGGGTATGGCTCCCCCTCTTCTAGACCAAAGCATGCTTCTTTAAAATGTTTCTTCCAAAATCTGTGCCCCATATCAGGCAAGCCACCTGCTATGTGACAGAGAAAGGAGAGCAAAACAAAATAAAGGGACAGACTCTTCCCGGTGGGGACCATTGCTACTCTTCTCATAGACTTTTGGTTTTGTTCTAACTCTCTAAGGCTTTTGTTAAGGCATAAATCTTACTTCAAAAGAGACCCTGTCTCAAAAACAAACAAGCAACAAAAACCTGAAGTATCTTGAAGTGAATGAACTGTGGCTAATCAGAATTCATAGGAAAAGAAAAGCCACTGAGGTTTTTGATGCTTCTGCACCATTTGTGCAGTGTGGTAGCATCCATCCCGAACAGTTCCTTGTCTCCACAGCCCTTGGACCCTTTCTTATACTGACGTGCCATCTGTGTCCCTTGTGATGGTAAGGTGCTCCCCTACGCTCCTGCATAGCAGCATAGATTCTTCTAGGTGAAAGGGCGATTGTCCATCCACAAGGGTGTGTCTCATGAGTAGATCCCCAGGGCAGGTACTCTGTCCTCCTTTCCCATAGAGATGTAGGAAGCTTAGTCTGTAGTCAGCTTCCCACTTGTCTCATCACTATATGATATCACTCCCAGGTGCTCTGTGAAAGAAGCTTCCAGTTCCAAAACACAGCTGCCAACAAACGACTGGAAGCAGATGACCAGCTGCCATACTGCTTCTGCTCTGATGAAGTTGGCATGACACCCACAAATGTCCTTTGGATGTTGAGAGATTATTGAATTTGGAACCTAAATCACTCCCATCAAACCAATTGGGCTTTGGGAGACTGCCTGTTCTGTGCATCCCTATGACAGAAAGACCTCCATAAATATCATCACTTTACCCTTTTAGTTATAACTGACTCTTTTCCTATGCTGGTTTGGACAGGGATGGCCCCCATAGACTCATGTGTTTGAATGCCTGGCCTTTAGGGAGTGGCACTGTTAGGAGGTGTGGTCTTGTTGGAGTGGGTATGACCTTATTGGAGGAAATGTGTCACTGTGGAGGCATGCTTTGAAGTCTCATATGCTCAAGCTATGCCCAGTGTGGTATAAGTTCATTTCCTGTTTCCTTCATATCAAGATGTAGAACTCTTTTTTTTTAATTTTATTTTTTTAAAATTTTATAATCAATTTAATTTTACATATCAGCCACAGATTCCCCTGTCCTCCCTTCTCCTTCCCCCAACCCACCCCGCCATTCCCACCTCCTCCAGGGCAAGGACTTCCCTGGGGATTCAGCTCAGCGTGGTAGAACTCTTAACTATCTTTCCAGCACCTTGTCTGCCTGAATGTGACCTTGCTCCTGCCATGACAATAATGGACAAAACCTCCGAAACTATAAGCCAGCCCCAATTAAATGTTTTCCTTTATATGAGATGCTATGGTCCACTACTGCTGGGCCTGTGCCAATATGGGTGTCCTTCTCTGCCACCTGGGGCCATGGTGACAACCAGACCCAGGCTGCTACTGAGGACCATGTCTGGGTCCATGGTCCTACCACAGCCAAGGTCTGTGTTGATGTCCCTGGCCCATGTTGCCATGAAGCCTGGGGTCTGGGCCACAGTCTGTTGCCTTGGAGTCTGGGGGCCATGCTACAGCAGGGGCCATACAGATCTGCATGACCTGTACTTCCACTTGGGGCCACGGTGTCATCTGGGCCCAGGCCACTGCCGAAGGCCATGCCTGGGTCTGTGGCCCTATAGTGGCCAGGGTCTGGATTGATGTCCTAAGCTCCTGTTACCATCTAAGGCCGTGCAGACACCTGAGGTCTGGGGCCATGTTGGTGTCTAAGGGCCACACTGCTGCTGGGGCCTGTGCCAATCTGAGTGGCCTACACTGCTACCTGGGGGGCGGGGGGCAATGGTGACATCCAGACCTGACTGCTGGCCAGAACCATGTCTGGGTCCATAGTCCTACTGTGGCTAAGATCTGTGCTGAAGTCCAAGTCCCATACTATCACCAAAGGTCATATAGAAGCCCTGGGTTGGGGCTGCAAACTGAGCCTTGGTGGTACCTGGGGCCATGCTGCTGCCAGAACCATCCCAACCTGAATGGCCAGTGCTTCCACCCAGAGCCAGGATGTTGTCTGGGCCCAGGCTGCTGTCCCATGTCTGGGTCTGTGGTCCAGCTACAGCTGGGATCTGTGTTGATGTCTGTGGTCCATCACCTCAGGGAGCCTTAGGAACCATGCAAGATGAAATCAGAGGGCCATGTTAAGCCGGCCCTGCCCTTTGCTGGCTCAGGGAAAGCTGGCCTTGCTTCTCGATGGACACTGCAGCAAGAGAGCTGGCCCTTGCACTCAGAAGAGATGGCCCCACCCCTCACCACAGGTGAGGGCAAACTGACCCTGAGGGCTTGGGCATAGGGGAGCTGACTCTGCCCCCTCACCTAAGGCAAGTGGCCCCAGTGGCCTGGACTAACCAGCTCAGCTACTACCCAGGACTACAGCTGGGCCCTGGGTTGACCCACCCTAACAGCTACTCCTTCTAGGACCTGCTGGAGCTCGTGAAGGAACTGGTCCTGTGGAACAATACCCGCAGGATCTCCAAGACTCAGGGCAGCCAGAGGACATCCCAGAGAAATTCCAGTGGTCTTGAACCAGACCAGTGACTCACTGCAATCAACAATTTCTAGTAATTTGCTAGTAAAGCTGATAGGACAAAAGGGCATACTATATGACACACTGAGGTCCCCAATGCCACCAGGATGAATGAAGAGGTGTTAGAGAGGTGGGAAAGAAGGAGAAGTGAAGAGTTGTGTTTGTTTGTTTACTTGCTTGCTTGTTTTGTTTTGCAGGGGTGAGGGGAGGATATGGGGGGACCTGGAGGTGAGCAGAATTGGGGTGCATGATATGAAACTCCCAAAGAATCAATAAAGAAGTTAAATTTAAAAAAAAAGTTGCTGTGGTCATGGTGTCTCTTCACAGCAATAAAACATCTAAGGCATCTACTAGATGAAAATTTATAGCTTTTCTTACCACAAAACCTATGAATATATTGATGGTTTTAAGCTTCCTGATTGGATAATAATTTATTCAATAATTTGCAGTTTATATTGAAATTATTTTACAAATGCAAACCCTAGGAGGAGGTAGTTGTTTTTTGCTAAAGAAAGATATAATTCATATTTATTCTCCCATTTCTTTGCCCTTCCTCTCTTTCTGTGCTGGAAAGGGAACACAGGGTCTCACACATGCTAAGCATCTGCTCTACCACTAAGTCCCCAGCCCTAAGAATCCATGTATGGGAGATGGAAAGATAGCTCGGCAGTTAGGAGTAGATAGTAGTCTTTCCCAGGACCCAAGTTTGGTTTCTGGTACCCACATCAAATAGCTTAACAACTGTATGTAACTCTAGCTCTAGCAGATCAAGGATCTAATCCTAAGAACACCTGGACTCACATGTGCATGTTCTCCATTTTGAAAAAGAATATATTTAGTAAGTATGAAAGAGAGCAATTTCTCATATAAAAAATAACTACGGGGTAGGCGTGGTGGCACATGCCTTTAATCCCAGCATTCGGGAGGCAGAGGCAGCCAGGTTTCTGTGAGTTTGAGACTAGCTTGGTCTAAATAGTGAGTTTCAGGACAGTCAGGGCTATAAAGTGAGATCTTGCCTAAAATAAATAAATAATGAAACATATACTTCCTGGTTTGAATGTAGGGTACATGACATTTCTGATGTCCCTTATCACTTGGCTGTCACTTTCTGCAGACTATAGGCATTCGCTCATACTAATTAGTTTAGGAATTGCTTTATTCTGTTTGAAATGAGCTTTGGTTCCTCCTTCAACATCAGTTAATCTGGGGGTGGTAGAGCCCCATGTGAAGAATAAAGATAATAAAGGGATGATATCTGGAAGTAACATCTGCCCCCAGTGCTCTAGTGAACTCAGGGTGAAAACTTGCTTAGTCTGTGAGCACACACTCCCTGTGGCCAGTCCTGAACCTGGGTTCACTACCTTCTTGGTTACTTGCTGGAGAACATTTGGCATTCATGCCAGTGTGGTAGGGTTGATGTACAGTAGGAACAGTTTAAGCACCAGCCTTCAAGTGTAGAGACAGATAGGATAAGGAAGATATTCTTGTTCAGAGGCACAGCCTCAGCACCTACACAGTGCCCTGCAGCAGAGGTACTCTTCAAGATAAGGAGATAGTCTAGTGGGATGTCACTGGGAGCTTGGGCTGACACGTGTGGACTCTGCAAATGTACTTGTCCTACCACCAGCAGAAGGGAGACAGAAGAGGGTGGGACAGTCTACCTACACCCTCAGGTCAGATGAGAAGAAGTCTGGGGACCTTACTATGAGAAAGGGACAGGAGGTGGAGACCTTAACAGTCTGAGGGAAAGGAAGGAACTGTTTCCTGCCTTTGTTTGCCCAGCCTGCGAGATGGAACACAGAGTTACTGCTTCTCCTTGAGGATATTTGATAGGTCATTTCTTGTGGTGGCTTGGGGAGGGTACAAGTGTTGACACACATTTCAGTTAGTCAAGAAAAGAAGGATGCTGGGCCTGGTGGTACATATCTGTGATCCCAGCTCTCAGGAGGCTGAAGCCAGAGGACCTGAGAGTTTGAGGCCATCTTGAACTACATTTTGATACCCTATCTCAAAAACTGAAGATTAAAGGTGTGCACCACTACCACCCATTTCCTGTCAAGTGAAGGATAATCATGCTACAATCTACATATCCAGAGAGGCCAAGTAACAAGGAGAGCTCAAGGGGTAGGAGGTGCATAGATCTACCTGGGAAGGGGAAATAGAAAAGATCTTGCAGGTGGGGATCAGAACAGGAGGGATCAGGTCAGGGAGGGGTAGTGGGATGGAAGGAGAGAGTACTGGGAGACACTACCGGAATTGGGGGGCATTTCAGGGGCAATATGGAAACCTTGTATAATGGAAACTCCTTGGAATCTATGAAGGTAACCTGAGCGAAGACTCCTAGTAATGGGAGATATAGAACCTGAACTGGCCATCTTCTATAACCAGGCAAGGCTTCTTATTGGTGGGACTGGGACATCAACCCAGCCACAAAACCTTCAACCTAACAATTTGTCCTGTCTGCAAGATGTGCTGGGGTAATGGTGGCACAGAACTTGTGGGAGTGGCCAACTAATGACTGGTCCAACTTGAAGCCCGTGACAAGGGAGGGAGCCCATGCCTGACGATGCCTGGATAGCCAGGAAACAGAGGCTGAATAGCCCAGAGACCTAGGATAGAACCAAACACGACTGGCAAAAAAAAAAAAAAAAAAAAAGTCAACAAAATAGTCTGCTATACTCATAGACCAGAGCCTAGCCCAGTGGTCATCAGACAGGCTTCATCAAGCAATTGACAGGAGCAGATGCAGAGACCCACAGCCAAACATTAAGTGGAGCTCAGAGAACCCTGCAGAAGAGGGGCTATGAAGGATTGTAGGAGCCAGAGGGGTCAAGGGCACCATAAGAACACAGCCCACAGAGTCAACTAAACAGGGCTAATAGGGGCTCAAGAGACTAAAGCAACAATCAGGAGCCTGTACAGGTCTGAACTAGGTCCTGTGCATATATGTTATGGTTGTGTTCTTGTGGGACTCCTAACAGTAGGATTGGGGGTGTCTCTGACTCTTAGCCTGCTCTTGGGACCCTTTTCCTCCTTCTGGGTTGTCTCCTCCAGCTGTGATATGAGGGTTTGTGCCTAGTCTTGTAACTTGTTAAATGGTGTTTGGTTGATGTCCCTGGGAGGCACACTCTTTCTGAAGGGAGATAAGGAGTGGATCTGGGGGAGAGGGGAGGTGGGAAGGGACTGGGAGGAGTGGAGGGGGGGGGGAACTGGTCAGGATGTGATGTGTGAGAGAAAAACAACAACAAAAACAAAAACAAACAAACAAGGACTAGAGTCCTTGCTTTAGCAACATCAGAATGATACAGAAGATTGGTATGGCCTCTGTACAAAGAATAACTACAAATTTGCGTGTGTATGTAATTTATTTTTTTCTTTGTGTAGCATTGGCTTTTCTGGAACTCACTCTGCAGACCATACTGTAGACCAGGCTGGCCTTGAACTCACAGAGATCCACCTACCTCTGCCCACCAAGTGCTGGCATTAAAGGCATACTGCCATGATCCCTCTGCAGCCTGAGTTTAGGTCCTGAGACAGGGAAGGGGCATTGGCATGAAGAAATGAATTGTCCAACCACCAGCTGAGTTTCACAAAAGTGGCCAGCCTGGAAGAGCTCCTGCCGTCTTATGTAAACATCAAAAACAAGCATGTTTTTCCATACTAACAAGCAAGTTTTTTTCCATCCTCCAACATTAACCTCTGGCAAAAACAAATGTGTCAAATATGTTTTCTCCCAACTTTTACATCAAAATATCTTTTTAAAAAAATTTATTTATTTATTATGTATACAGTGTTCTGCCTGCATGTGACCCTGGAAGCCAGAAGAGAGCACCAGATCTCATTGCAGATGGTTGTGAGCCACTATGTGTTTGCTGGAATGTGAACTCAGGACTTCTGGGAGAGCAGTCAGTGCTCTTAACCGCTTAGCCATCTCTCCAGCTCCGCATCAAAATATCTTTAAACCAAAAACACTTACCATTTTCCTTGTGTGGCCAAATATCGAGCCAGGTATATCCTGTCTTTACATAACTAAAAGATGATTGACATAGGCACGGATTTTCAAGAACAACAATCTCCTTCAAAACATTTTTACAGAAATAGGGGTGATCTGCCTCTGATTCTGTCAGCACTGAATTAGAACAGCTCCCAGGGTCAGAAGTGACAGCTGGCATCCCCAGACAAGAAACCTGAGAAGCATCAGCTCCCAATGAATTTTAGGGGAACATATTTGAAAAAAAATGGGGTTTCCAAGAATGATCACATCTGTCTCTGCATGGTTTACAAAATGACACAAAAACTACCAAAAGAATCATCAATATTACAAGAGAGAAGAGAGCATGCGGGCCGAGTGGTCCCAGCAGTGTTCTGCTCTATCTCAAAGTCCACTGTCCTTGCCAAGTGAGACTGTCCCTGTGGGCTTTTGCCTTATCTGGAGAATTATTGGACAAGCACTCATATACTGGTCCGAAATTAGGCCGCATGGCTCCCAGCAGTGTATGCCTTAATTATATATGTGTATATATTTAATTAAATTTATTTTTTTATTTTACATCCCAAGTGCAATTTCCCCTCCCTCCTCTGCTTCCATTCTCTCCCACCGCCTCCCCTTCTTTATATATTTTTATATATAAAGGATGTTTTCTCAAATGTGAGGGATGAAGACTGCAGGGCTAGGTTGTTTAACCTAACTCTTCACTTTGTGTGAGAAAATAACTTTGTCTACTGATGGGCAATTTTTTTGTTTGGGTATGTTAGCTGTGGTATAAAGATTTCTGTATAAAACCTCAAGTCCATTATGGTCTTAGAAGTACTTCAGACATCTTACCCAGGACAGGGCTGATGCCCACTTGCCAATTGCTGTTAGAGTGAGTCATGACTTCAGACCTCTTTAGCACATTTGTGATGCAGGGCCTGTGGTGATGGCCTCTGCTATCAGTATTTGTCCCCACTGCCTCCACTCTGTTCTGGTTTGGCAGCCTGTGTGTGCTGGGTGGATGCCGAACCTTTGCATGCACTTTGCTGCCATCTACCTGGATTTATTTCATAGCAGAGGGGTTTCATGTATGGGTAACTGTTTTCTTCTCCCCACAGAGTCTATAGAAGAGGCAGCAGCAAGGCTCCCAGATGAACAACCGAAAGGAAGATATGGAAATCACTTCTCACTACCGGCATTTGCTTCGAGAGCTCAATGAGCAGAGGCAGCACGGAGTCCTGTGTGATGTGTGTGTCGTGGTGGAGGGCAAGGTCTTCAAGGCACACAAGAACGTCTTGCTTGGGAGCAGCCGCTACTTCAAGACACTCTACTGCCAGGTACAGAAGACATCTGACCAGGCAACAGTCACTCATTTGGACATTGTCACAGCCCAAGGCTTCAAGGCCATTATTGACTTCATGTACTCTGCCCACCTGGCTCTTACCAGCAGGAATGTCATTGAGGTGATGTCAGCTGCCAGCTTCCTACAGATGACTGACATTGTGCAGGCCTGCCATGATTTCATCAAGGCTGCACTGGACATCAGCATCAAGTCAGATGCCTCAGACGAACTCTCTGAGTTTGAGATTGGCACCCCAGCCAGCAACAGCACAGAGGCACTGATCTCAGCTGTAATGGCTGGAAGGAGCATCTCCCCATGGCTGGCTCGGAGAACAAGCCCTGCCAACTCTTCTGGAGACTCTGCCATTGCTAGCTGTCATGAAGGAGGGAGCAGCTATGGGAAGGAGGACCAGGAGCCTAAGGTTGATGGTCCTGATGACATTTCTTCACAGTCTTTGTGGCCTGGAGATGTAGGCTATGGGTCTTTGCGCATCAAGGAAGAACAGGTTTCACCATCACATTATGGAGGGAGTGAACTTCCATCCTCCAAGGACACTGCAATACAGAACTCTTTATCAGAGCAGGGTGCTGGGGATGGCTGGCAGCCCACAGGCCGGAGGAAGAATAGGAAAAACAAAGAGACTGTCCGACATATCACACAGCAGGTGGAGGAGGACAGCCGGGCTGGCTCCCCAGTACCCTCATTCCTGCCCACATCAGGATGGCCTTTCAGTAGCCGAGACTCAAGTAAGCCTTTCTTGTGACAAGCTGGGTGCAGATGGCCCAGGTCACTGTGTTGATGACTTCATGGCTGTTGGTGAAGTGATATATTCCCATGCTCACACTAGTGGCTTCCTATGGTCACCTTCTATCACAGTAAATTAGTGTGACTGCAGGGAATATGACCTACATGTAACCAAGGCTAAGATGACTTTGGGGCCCTAACAGTACTGGTGTGTCTATCCCATCAATACAGCTCCAGTATGTAGAGGTTGCTTGAGTGGGGCTTCCGTGAAACCACTAAGACAAGGTACAGGGTCTGTAGTTGCAACAGTAGGGAGACAGTTGGGGAAGCTCAGCTGTTCTGAGTTGTCTGTCTTTCCTCATTTATCAGATGTTTCCTTGGTACTGTCAGGGCCACCCAGAAAGTCACTAGAGTGGCTCTCAGTTCTATTCCCTACCCCAGACTTTTGCTTGGCTCTTGTAGTGTTTGGTCTTCAGTTTCTTGCTGCTTCAAACTGGGATGTTGTACTGAAAACAGCTTCATAGTGAGGGATGAGTGTGTCTCATGGCTCAGTGGTCACAAGCATGTACTACTCTTGTTGAGGACCTGAGTTCAATCCCCAGCATCCATGGCTGGCGGCTCACAACTGCCTATAACTCTAGCTTCAGAGAGGTCTGATACCTCTGGCCTCCATGGGTACCTGTACTCACATGCATATACCAGTATCCACATACTTAAATTTTTAAAACTTATTTTTTTTAAATCTTAATTACATGTGTGAGGTGGAGTGGGGAATTATATGTGCACTTGACTCCAGGTACCCACAGAGGCCAGAAGCAGATGAGAGCTTCCTGACATGGATGTTGGGAGTTAAATTTGGGTCCTCAGCAAAAACAGTGTACTCTTAACTGCTGAGCCAGCTCTTCAGCCCCTCTGCCTTGTAAACATTTTTAACTGAGTAGTTCATTGGCATTAAATATATTCATGTTGTACTACTATCCATCTTCAGAACTTAAAATTTTTTTTAGATTTATTTATTTTGTATGAATGTTTTGTCTGCACTTATTGTATGAATTCCATGTGTGTGCTTGGTGCCAGTGGAGGTTAGCAGACGGCATCATCTATACACTGGAACTGCAGTTGCTGATTGTTGTGAACCATCACGTGGGTACTGAGAATTAAACCTGGGTCCTCTACAAGAGCAACAAGTGCCCTTAAATGCTGAACCATCTCTCTCCACACACTTCAGTTTTATTTTTAAAGTTCTCATTGCCCTATGTTTCCAACACTGAGACACCAAGCACAGAGCCAGAGCCAGATTTTGGCATGTTTGTAAAGGTTGGTTTTGCTCAGCATTGCTCCATGTTAAGCTGAATCGTACTCTGTGCTGGTGTCCTGGGGATGGGAGGATGTTGAGCAGCATCTGTACCCACAAGGTTTCAGTGGCATTTGACACAGTTGTGACAACCACAAATATCTCCTGACATGTACACATATCTCCAAGCATCCCCTGTTCTCCCTAGGGATGGACTGAACTGAATCAGAAGAGTATCAGTCATTTCCTGATAATTGTTCCTGTGGAGAAGCCCTCAAGGCAATAGACGTGGATAGTAACGTCTGCCTTCTGCATTTGCTTATAATCTTTTGTCAGTTCTGACCCAAACCTGGTGAATGCTGAGACTTTTGGGGCACATTTTGAGGCTCACAGATGTTGGGGCCATCCTCTACTTGTTTCAGAATATATGCGTGTGCCCAGTCAGTTTCCCTACAGGTGACAATGCTAGGGGCATGCATCCCATGGGAGTCAATGGTAAATTAGTAAGTGGAACAATCCTAGAGCCTGTGGGCTGGAGGTTTCAAATGTAGTCAGCGAGCAGAAGGTGTTTTCAGAATCCAACAAGTGATTTTGGCTGTATACTTTCTTAGTCTTAAATCCTTGGGTTGCCAAGGCAACTGTGAACTGCTTTTGCTTGGGGATTCTGAAGGCTGAGATAAGGATGTGAGGTGTAGGCTGGAGCGTGGGATGCTTCCTGCATGTCATGGTGGTGTGTCATTCTTTGAGCCTCTCCCACCCTGGCTCTCAGATTAAGATTAGGAAACATAAGTTATGACACTTGATGGAGGTCAGTTTATTTTCATTATAGAGTTAGAGATTGATAAATTATTTATAGGAGAAAAGGCTCTCTTCTAAAGACACACGTCAGGCAGACACATATCAGGTGCCATTGGGGCCTTCTGAGCAGTTGCTCAGATGTGAAACCTTCTGTTCCTAGCCACTTGTCTTGTCCTGTCTGTATGTCTCCATCTCAGCTCCTGGTGGCCCCTGGGACCACTCAACTTTTATAAGTGATTTTCTAAGCAAAAAGTCAACTGCATTGTAACTAAGCAGGTCTGGAAAATCAGTTTTAAATTGACTTAATTTATGTGATAACTGGTGCAAATGGCATTAAATAAGCACATGGGTTGTGCATATCCATGTGATGGACACAGGCAAGCCTTCTAGCTGGGTACTCACCATCTCTCTCTGGGACATCCTAGGATGGGGCCTCTCCTGATCCATCTGCAGAGAAAGGTCAGTGATGATTCTCAGGGTAGTTAGTGATGCTTCTATGAGGTGAAATAGTATCCAACTAGCTCAGGAATGATTTCTAGGGCTCCCAGCTACATTCATTCCTAAAAAATACTGCAAGCATCAAAATGTGAAACTATTTGAAAATTAAAGGTTTTGTTGAGTTAATGTACTGGACTTTGGGAAGATTGAACCTCCACATGTTGTAATTTTTAAGGACACATTAGGACCTCAGTGCAGTTCTAGCTGAAGATGGAGAATCTATGGGATTCAATGTTGACCATACTCTATGGCACCTCCCTGCTTTGAGGGATGAATGGCATGGGCTTTCAGGGTGAGTTTCTTTTCATTTCTCTGGATCAGATGCAGCCTACATTTCTCTTCCCAGGTCATCCCTCGTAGTGAATGGGAACTGGAGTTAGGGGTTCAAAGCCTCCTAGACTGTCATAGCCATCCTGGTCCACACAACATAGTTGGGAGGACTTACAGGAACTAAAAACCATGTGAGCTTATCTCTTGCCTATGTACTGGTTTCATGATCTACCATGACTGTGAAGAGTATCGCAAGCATTCTAGTCCTGGTGCTGGCCGGGCTCAGACATCTGCTATACTGTTGATAAGGTCACCTTTTCATGAAGCCATTTAGACATTAAAGTGACATTAAAAAATTTAATCTTTTTTTTTAATTCTTCTCTTGTACATTACATCCCAACCACTGTTTCCCCTCCCTCCACTCTTCTGTTTCCCTTCAGAATTGATCATCTTTGTAAAGAAAATCATCTGTGCTTGTTGTAGCTTTGAGGGAAGAGATTAGCATGGCTTTGAGGGAAAAGGTGACACCATCTGCTTCAGTCCACCCATATCCCACATTCCATAGTACTCCTCTGGGCTTCACCTTTTGCTACCTGTTCTGCTCTTCATCTTGCCTGTGTAGTTTTCCTCCCAAATAAGACAGACAGAACCTCCTGAAAGCAGTTCTGATTGGACTGTGTTATAGTGTGTTTAGAGTGGCAGCTGGTGACCAGACAGCAAAACTGCTCTCCTTTGGATGCTTTGTTGAAATGAAGACCTGGCACTGAGGTGGGAGAGTTCATTACACCTTCTTGTCAGTTGTGGGAAGGACAATGCTGATGCCATAAAATAGTGAAGGAGGCAAGAACAGGAGGAAAGTGCAGCACAGGTCAGAAACTTGGGGTGTTATGGGGAGAGGTGTCCTGGCATTCAGCAGTGCTTATAACAGACAGAACTCCAGAGTCTAATCGGATTCTGATAGACCCATTGCATACAAAGTGACTTTTCATCTTGAAGGGGAGGGGGCAACTGGACTCAGTCCCACAACCTTCCCTTTTGCACCTCTGAACAGTACTTTGCCATAGCCTCCTTGTGATACAGAAGGGTCTCATTGTCCGTCCCTCTTCAGGCCGAGCTCCAATGGAAGTGCTTTGTATTGTCATGGTGTTTTTTAAAAAAATTAAATTCACAGCAGGTGAACTTGAAAGGATTCCTATGGACAAAGACCAGCCTAAACATTCTTTGAGATGAGGAGACTAGGTGACTTGTCACCCTGGGGTACCTGGCAGAGTTGATGGTGTATAGTCCCCACCAGAAAAGTCCAGATAGTGCCTGCTGGTCTGGTGTAGTGTGTCACCTGGGCTGAGGAATGAACAGACAGCTGTATAGAGGGATATGCTTCTGGAAACCCAGCATGCCACATGTTGAGATGACAGTAGGCGGAGCACTGGTACCCCCAGACTCTGCAGGGATTTTTCTGGTTTGTTGCAAAGAAGGCAGATTCTGGTAGGACACCAAGCTGGTGAGATAGTCACCTTGAATTGAGTAGCACTTATCCATGGTAATATTTCTTACTTGTTTTGCTTTGTTTCACTAGGATATCTCACTCTGTAGCCCAGGCTGGCATTGAATTTATGACTTTCCTGCCTCCACATCTCAAGAGCTGGGATTAAAGGCATGGGCTTATGGTGGTGCTTCCTGTGGTTGATTTCCAACTCTAATACTGTAGGTTGATCACCACATTGTAATCTAAGTGAAGAAGCATCATTGGTCAGATTTCTACAGAGACACTGCCTTTAAGTCACATCCCAGGACCTAGGCCCTCCTCTAGCAGTTCCTGTGAGACTCATACCACCAAACCTCCCCATCTAGAGTATGTGTGGAGTTGTTCTTTTCAACACTCTCCTATGAGGCCTCTGGTTGGGTCCTGTCTTGAGCCTGGAGATTTATTCTCTTCTTTTTCTGGCATCCGTAGACTCTTCTACGATAGTGCCATGCTGATGCTGGAGCCTAGTGAGCTGGCCCAGAGTAGCCAGTGATGCTGCATGCCATAGCAGCACGCCTCATACAAATCAAGGACTTATTTATGTTGAAATATTCAGGCTGACAGATTTTCTTTTTCCAAGGTTCTGTAATCTATAATAATTCAGATTAAAACAGGTATATAAATGAGAAATCAGTTTGTAAACTTATATATAATGAGTTTATTTACTTATACTATTTTTTAATGATTTATTTATTTTTATTTTATGTACATTGGTGTTTTGCCTGCATATATGTCTGTATGAGGGTGTCAGATCTCCTGGAACTGGAGTTATAGACAGTTGTGAACCACCATGTATGTCTGTGTACCATGTGCATTGTCTGGTGTCTGAGGAGGCCAGAACAAGGAGTAGGATCCCCTAGAATTGGAGTTACAGACAGTTGTAAGCTGCCATAGGAACTGAATCCTGGTCCTCTGAAAGATCAGCCAGTATTCTTTAAACAATAACAACAACAACAACAAAAACTATTTATTTATTTTTATTTTATGTGCATTGGTGTTTTGTCTGCATGTATGTCTGTGTGAGGGTATTGGATCCACTGGAACTAAAGTTACAGATAGTTGTGAGCTGCCATGTGAGTGCTGGATTTGAACCTGGGTACCTCTGGAAGAACAGCCAGTGCTGTTAACTGCTGAGCCATTTCTCCAGCCCCTCAGCCAGTACTCTTAACACTGAACCATCTTTTCTGCCCCTAGACTCTTGATACAGGTTCTTACATAGCCCAGACTGGTCTTGAACTTTCTATATAGCTGAAGATGACCTTGAACCCCTGTGATGGGGTGACAGGTGTTCACAACCACACCATTCTTTTTTTTTTTCTTTTTTAAGAAATTTTCTACTCACTCTACATACCACCCACAGATCCCACCTCCTAACCTCCTCCCATCTCCTAGCCCTCCCTCCCAAACCACCCTACATCCCCACATCCCCCAAATCAAGGTCTCACATGGGGAGTCAGCAGAACCTGGCACACTGAGCCTAGGCAGGTCCAAGCCCCTTCCCACTGTACCAAGGCTGTGCAAGGCGCCAAACCACAGGCACCGGATTCCCAAAAGCCTGCCCATGCACCAGGGACGGATCCCGATCCCCCTGCTTGGGTGCTCCCCAAACAGTTCGAGCCAAACAATCGTCTTCCGTATCCAGAGGGCCTAGTCCAGTCCCGTGGGGGCTTCACAGCCACTAGTCTACAGTTCATGGGCCTCCAATAGTGTGGCTGGTCATCTCTGCACGTCCTCCCATCATGATCTTGATGTTCCCCCACCTGCAGAATCCCTCCTCTCTCTCATCGATTGGATTCCCAGAGCTCAGCCTGGCGCTTGGCTGTGGATCTCTGCATCTGCCTCCATCCGTCACTGGACAAAGGCTCTGTGATGGCAGTTAGGGTATTCGCTAGACCAGTCACCAGAGTAGACCAGTCCAGGCACCCTCTGGACCACTGCCAGCAGTCCAAGCAACCACACCATTCTTAAATGGGAATTTTTAGAAAGAGGAGTGTGTGTGTGTGTGTGTGTGTGTGTGTGTATTTATTTATTTATTTTTGAGACAAGGTATCACTGTGCAACCCAGACTGGGCTTGAACTGATCCTCCTGCTTTGGCCTCCTGAATGCCAGGATTACAGACTTGAACCCACTGTGTCTGGTATAATTTCATGTGTTTATTTGAAAGCTTTTATGCCAAGGCTTTTTTCAAGGACTTTTAAGGACTAGGCTGTGGTTCAGTGGTAGAGGTCCCAGAGTTGATCCTTACTACCATAAGATAAAATAAAATGACAAAAGATAATGAAAGTCATTTTAAAAACTGAGTGTCTGTAAGCTGAAGAGATGGCTCAGTGTTTAAAAGCACTTTTTGCTCTTGGAGGTTTGGTTCCTAGCACCCACAAGGTGTTCACAACTGCCTGAACCTCCAATTCCACAGCACAAAATACCCTCTTCTGGCCTCCACAGGTACTGAATGCACATCATGTCCTTACAGGCAAAACCCATAACCTAAAATAAACCCATACCTTGAAATAAAAATAAATAAATCCTTAAAAAAAATCTGAGAAGTAAAACATTGTTGGGTGAACTATTCATGGAGAGTTGTGAACAAATGTGTACTTATTCTAAATAGGGCATCAAGAACAAGCCAAAGTAGCCATTCTATCAAAGCCCAGCTTGGTGAACCAATGACTTTACTGGGTTTACTTATAGAGGACGGAAAAGGGTTACTTAGAGTAGCATGGGTGACCCCAAAAGAGTCACATCACCAAAAATTCCCATTGCAGCATGGATAATGACCACAGAGATGGAGTCCCCTGTCCAGTTAACCTTTCACACACTGTGTGCTCTATCAGTCCTGGAGACCACAAGACTACATAAAGAATTACATTTGTCTGACAGAGAGGTGCAAAAAAGAGTGGCTGAGATCTCAAATGGGGATCTGATAACCCTCCCCAGCACTTTCTTCTATGAGGAAACATCAGCTAGGTGAGTCTTGAGGATCACTTTGAAGTGGCCATAGCTGTTTTATGTAATGGCTATTAGGTCCTAAAGATAGCCTTCTACAACAATTAGGCAGCAGGTTTGTGTCAAGCTGTTAACACTGCAGCTTACTGATGTGGTTAGCACCCTCAACCTGCATCCTAGGGATCTCGCTATCCCAGAGCTGATTCACTGTGGCTCAGCCTTTGTCCTGTCGAGGGTACTTTGCCAGATCTGAGTTTTCAAACCAGCCATGGCCATTTCAGGCTGTTGTCAGCTTTCTCGTGGGCAAATATATAAAGAGGTGAGCTCTTTGGTGAAAATTACTATTATCTTTTGAGGTTTAATATATATATATATATATATATATATATATATATAT
>CABHPP010124586.1:35950-51522 GCA_902168425.1 Peromyscus attwateri
CACACACACACACACACACACACACACACACACACACACACACACACGGATAAAGGACAAATGAAAATAGATCCAAGCACAAGAACCTGAGCGAAATCTCTAGATCCATCTAAAAAGCTGGAAGTGCAGGTGTGCACACTTGTAACCCTAGCGATGGTGAGGGAGACAGCAGGGTCCCTGGGCCTCACTGGCCAACCAGTCTAGCTTAGTTGGTAAGTTCCAGGCCAAGAAGAGACCCTGTCTCAAGGGAAGTGGATGGTATTCCTGAGGAGGACAGCTGAGGCTGTCCTCCAGTGTCCACACTTGTACATGCATGCTTATGTGTGCACATACACACACAACCCATTAAAAAATAAGATGAAGGACAAATAGGAAATCACGGTGGGCTTGAACCCAGCTGGATTAGCAACTACATACCAGCACTCAGGATGTTGTGGCAGGAAGAATATGGCAAGTTTGAGACCATCTTGGGCCATAGCAGGCAAGACTTTTGTCTCAAAAAAAAGGGGGGGAACCCCTTTATATTAATATAAATGGATCAAATACTCCCCTTCAGTAATTTATCAGGCTCACACACATACACCAGACAAAATTTCACCAAGGTTAGCCTTGAACTCCTGGGTTCATGTGGTTCTTGCCTCAACTTTCCAAGTGTTGGGATGACAGGTATGTATTCTTTAAAAAACAAACAAACAAACAAACACATTTTTAAAAAATTATTTTGTTTGTTTGAGATAAGGTCTCCTGTGACTCTGGCTATCCTTAAACTTGCTGAATTGCTGAGGAAGACTTGAATTCCTGACCCTTCTACTTGTATCTCCTAAGTGCTACGATCACAAGTATGCCACTGTGCCAGTTTATGTAGTGCTGGTGCTGGAACCCAGGGTCTGTATCTGCTAGGCAAGCACTCCATCAGCTGACCTGCATTCCTAGTCAGGGTTTGTTTGTTTTGTTTAGTAAGTAAAAATAATTTGTATACTGCTAGGGGAGGTAGGCACTAAAGTACTGCCTACCTTATTTTTTTTTTTCAGCTTATACATGACAGACAGAGAAAAGTTAAAAGCAAAAAGATAGAAAAACATACACCAAGCAAACACTAGCCTAAAGAAATCGGGTACTGCACAGTAATTTTAAAATAGCCATAGCTGTCTCTACTGGGAGGGTCCTGCATGGTGATAGAAGGGATAGTCCTGGGTTGAGCTTTAGGGTAGGAAGCAGAAGTTGGGAGGACTAGGAGACATGGAGAAGAATGTGGTTATGACTGAGGCTTTTAGCATTCTCTGTAATTGATAGAGTAGCAAGCAAAAATCTCAGTGAGAGTGGATAGGATTTGAACGGTTTTCAGTGCTAAATCAACCTTGAATTCCTGGAATAAACCCATCTGGTTGCAAGATGTTACTCTTTTTCTGTATTGTTGCATTCAACTTTCTGTTTTGTTTAAATTCTATGTCTATATTCACAGACATATTGGCCTGTAACAACACAATTAGAAACTCTACGGTATACCAGCAAGTGCAGAATATTCCAAACTCATAGGAGGAAAGTTTTACCAGTATAGACCAGCTGGGGCCATATACAACAATTTCAGAGGTCAAGACTGTGCAGAGCAAGTGCTTACCAGCAAACAGAATCTAGCAGCAGGAGGACACTAGACAGCACATAAACACTTTCTCTCTCTCCTCTCTTTTTCTTTCTTTTCTTTCCTCCCTTCCTCCCTCCCCTCCTCACTCCCCTTTCCTCCCCTCCTCTTCCCTTTCTCTTTCCTTCTCTCTGTTTATTGTTTTGGAGCAATGACCCAGGTTGATTTCAAACTCAGGATCTTCCTGCCTCAGCCTCAAAAGTGTTGGTATTGCAGAAAGACCGCTTTGTCTGGTTTTTGTGTTCTTGAGACAGGGTCTCCTATATCCCAGACTGACCTCAAACTCACTATGTAGTTGAGGATGACATTTTACTCCCAATTTTCTTGCCTCCACCTCTTAAGTGCTGAGGTTAAAGATGTGTACTACTATTCACAGCTGTTTTTTTTTTTTTTTTTTTTTTTTTTTGTGCTTCAAGATAAGGTTTTCTTTGTAGCCTAGGCTGGCCTCAAATCAGGATGTCCCTACCTCTGTGTCAATGGTATTAGGATTACAGGTGAATGATACTAAAAGTACATTCTGTCAAACCTGTAAACCACACCCATAATTGTTTATAGCTAATTGCCCTCTACAGAGAAAAAGGAAGATTTTACATTTCTATGTCAAGAAGAGAGGGAAAAAATAACAAATTTAAAGAAAGTAGCAGGAGGGAAGTAAAGGTATCATTAAACAGAAGGCCGGCACACAAACAGGGCACAGAAAAAATAAACAGATGGCTCAGTAGGTAAGAGTACTTGCTGCACAAACATGGACCCTGTGTTTGAGTTTTCATCAGTGATGGTGAATCATAGAGTCATAGAAATGACTGCCCTAAAGGAATAAGTTTATTATACTCACTGACCCCTAGAAATAGGAGGCAGGTCTCACCATGCAGAACCGCACAGGGAAGCACCAGGCACTTGGGAGGCAGACAGAGGGAGGAAATGGAAGAACCTTGCTGTGGTTTCCGTGGGAAGAATCAGGTAAGGGTGTATAGGGACAACTCCTGGTTCTCTGGCACCTGCCCTGGGGATCAAAGGCAGGCAGCAGTAGTCATGGTGTGGGAATCTTGTAGAAGAGTAGGAGTGAGGCTCTAGAACATTACTTTTCTCATTGCTGTATGCCTGGTGAGCAAATTAAGGAAGGAAGGGTCTATTTTAGCTCATAGTTCAAGGATACAGTTTGTCAAGAGGAAGAAGACATGGTGACAGAAGCTTGAGGAGGCAGCTAATCGAATTGTACCTGCTGTCAGGAAGCAGGGAGCGATGGGTGCTGGTGCTCCGCTGAACTTTTCCTTTTTGTGCAGTCTAGAACCCTAGCACATGGAATGATACTGCAGACATTTAGGGTGGATCTTCCCACCTCAACCCAATTTATATGATCCTTTACAGGCATACCCAGAGGCTCTTTGGTGATTATAAATACTGTCAAGTTGACAATATTAACCATCACAGCCGGTCATTTACTTTAGGGAATGACAAGGCCTGGAAGCAGCCATCCCTCCAGGGTCCCCTGTATCAAAGTTTCAAATACAGAAAATAGAGAGCATGGTAAGTGGAGAGAAACTTGACACAGGTTGATTCTGCATCGTCTGTTCAGAATTGCTGCAGTAGAGACTGGTGACATGGATGAGTGGCTGCTTTGTGTGTCTGACACATGGTACTGAGAGAGTTGGAAATCCACCCAGAAGGAAAATCCTGTGCTCTTCTTACCATGCACAAAAAGTAACTTGAGTTGGATTGTAAACTTTTGAAAAGCTGCTTAGCCACTAGTCTGTAGTCCATTTCCTTTTTTTTGGGTGCCTAACAGAGATAAGAGTTCCTGACCACCAAGGCGCACATGCAGGCCCCATTTCAACACCACTGCTTTCTAGGCCCAGATGAGTCTTCAGAAATGGGCTTGCTGTGTTGCACAAAGGAATACTATGCTGTGACAAACAAGAACCAACTGCACTTCCCCAGACCGATGTTGACTTAATCCAGCCAGTCACGATCAGATAACTCCACAGACACAAAGTCCTAGAATAGCAAAACAAAAGGGTAGAACAGTCATTCACTGCCTTTAGGGGCTGACTCTGGTTGGCTTGAGAGGATCCTCTGAGTATGTTGCAGATGATTCTTAAGATATGCACACTTTACAGAAGATTAAATTTTTCTGAGTGCCAGACAAGATGACTCAGCAAGTAAAGACACTAATCACCAAGCAGTAGTCAAACCTGAGTTTGATTCCCTGAGCCCACACAATCGAAGGCAAGAACCAACTCCTGCAAGTTGTCATCTGTCTCATGCATGCCCCCAAATAAATAAATAAATATAATAACAAATGTTTAAAAATTCTGAAAATAATTTGAATATGTCTATTCTTTACTTAATTTTGTTATTTTAATACAAAAAATGACATCCTAGTACATTTATAAATGGAAAAATGAGGCATACCTTGTTTATTAGGTTCCACTAATGAGATGCATCACAACTGCAGTATTTTGGAAATTGTCACTCGATGAGTAACCACACACAGGGCCATTCATGGTTGATTCTGGAAGTGCCCACTGACGTCATCTTCAAGGTCTGCATACAGCACACCTGCCTATCCTGTCCCAGTCACTGGTGGTTCTCTGCATTCTTGGTAGTAATGAAGAGGTTCCTGAGTGACCACTTGTGCATTCTACAGCCAGAGGGGTATTGTTGTTGTCTGAAGGTGGCATCTTATGGCTTGGCAGCAATAAAAATATGAGACCAAACTACATTTTACAAAGAGAAAAGCAGTTGTTCAGTCATAGGCAGTTTCAAAAGACATTTTCTATACATAAGTGTTATAACCTCTAGGTGTACAGGCTAACATTGTGGAGTTCCTCCTGTTGTTGATGTCATCTTATGTCCTGACTTTGTAGTTCCCTTGGTCTGCATTTCCCTTCTATTTTTTTGGTTTTTCCAGACAGGGTCTTTCTGTGTTGCTCTGGCTGTCTGGGAACTCACTCTGTAGACCAGGCTGAACTTGAACTCAGAGATCCACCTACTTCTGCCTTCCAAATGCCACCACTGCCTGGCTTGGGAGTACAGGGTTTAAGCGGAGCATCTATCTGCCACTCTGGACAAAGCCTGTCACAAGGATGGGGTCATGGTGCATATCTGGTCTAAGTTGTCTTTCTTTCTTTTCTTTTTTTGTTTTGTTTTTTGTTTTTTGTGTTTTTGAGACAAGGTCTTTCTGTGTGGTTTTGGTGCCTGTCCTGGATCTCTGTCTGTAGACCAGGCTAGCCTCGAACTCACAGAGATCCACCTGGCTCTGCTTCCCGAGTGCTGGGATTAAAGGCGTGTGCCACCGCCGCCACCGCCGCCACCGCCGCCACCGCCGCCGCCACCACCACCTGGCCTAAGTTGTTTTTCTAAGAAAGGAATCTTTCTATACCTAGGTGAAGTGGTACATGTCTTTAATCTCAGCCCTTGAGAGCAGGTGGATCCCTGTGAGTTTGAGGCCAGTCTGGTCTACATAGTGAGTTCCAGAACAGCCAGAGCTATATAGTGAAACCCTCTCTCCAAAAAAACAAAAGCAAAAAAGCTTTCTATTTATAAGTATTTATTTAATATGTATGTCTGAGTTATGTACTTAAATATAAATATGCAATTGAAACATTTAAATTTAAAAAATTTTATTTTATGCATATAAATATTTGCTTGCATCTATATATGTGCCTCACGTGCATGTCTGGTGCTGACAGAGGTCAGAAGAGGATATCAGATCCCTTGGAATTGGAATTATAGACAATTGTAAACCACTTGGATCCTCAACAAGAGCAGCAAATGTTCTTAACCACTGAATCATTTCTCCAGTCCCTATAATTTAAAAATTTCAGTTCTTTGTCTTTATGTATGTATGTGTGGGGTCAGAAGAGGGTATTGGGCCACTTGGAGTTGGAGTTATAGGTGGCTGTGCATGCTGGGCACCAAACTTAGGTCCTCTTCAAGGATGGTATGTACTCTTTAACTGTTGAGCCATCTCAGCAGCCCATTATTCCAAAGTTCAATTTTTGTGTTTATAAGAGGATAGAAATAATGGATACACCCCCAAGGTATCTTTAAAGAAAACATTGTTTAAACTTAGTTTCTTGTTTCCCCTTCCTATCTTTGAGTAGCCTGTTTATTTTAGGTGTGATAAGAGGAAACTAGGAATCATGGGAGTGAGAAAGGCCATTATGGATGTATGAGACTAGACTGAGGAACAGTGTTCTATTGCCTGTAATGTGAGCCAAGCCAAGGCCTAGAAGGAAAAGACAAAAAGCAGTTCATGTTTTCCCTTTTGGAAGCTTCCAGGAGTGGTGTGGGTAGTGGCCAGACATGTACGTCCCCTTTGGCTGTCCAATGAGTGTCCTGCTAGTCCTGGTCATGCAGTCAAGTGTCAGCGGCTTTGCCTCTGTGCCTCCCATCTAGTATACACAGACACCCTGGCATCACACAGCAAACCACTGCCAGATGCTCCATTCTCCTACTGGGACCCACTTTTGGGAAGGCCTGTCTGCAAGAACTGCACTCATTCACATACTCCCCTGGTACTGGGCACTGGGGTTGGCTGAAGGCACAGCAAATGGAAACAGATTCTACCTCTCAGGATCTGTGCAAAGTTGTTTGTAGAGACCCACTGAAGCATTTCTGTGAACAAAAAATGGAAGCAGTGTAGATGTCCAACAACACCATCTCCATTAAATTGCAGATTATTCAAACACTGAAAAGATACGTGGTGGCACATGCCTTTAATCCCAGCACTCGGGAGGCAGAGCCAAGTGGATCTCTGTGAGTTCGAGGCCAGCCTGGGCTACCAGTGAGTTCTAGGAAAGGCGCAAAGCTACACAGAGAAACCCTGTCTCGAAAAACCAAAAAAAAAAAAAAAAAGAAGGTCACAATATGTTACATATGATATTATGTCCTGTGTACACATGATCTCAGTTCTTTAAGTACACATAGTGTTCATACAAGGAAAAGAGACCCAAAAGAAATCAGATTGCTGACCACAGTATCTAGTTTTATTCTCTAGGCTGTGATGGATCTCCCTCCTGACTCCTGTCCCCAGCTCCTCCCTACATATACACACTCAAAGATCTTAAATATTTTTAAAACTTTTTGTTTTTTGTTTTTTCTCTATGTAGCCCAGCCTGTCCTGGAACTGGCTTTGTATACCAGGCTGGCCTTGAACTCACAGATCCACCTGCCTCCGCCTCCCAAGTGCTGCGACTAAAGGCATACATCACCATGGCCTGACTAAGATCTTAAATCTTAAGTAAGAGGAAGCCTTGGGAGCAGTGTTCTCAGCTTTCTGAGGGAACAACTCAGTATCCTTTTTAGGAACACAGAAACTGGGAGTGTGTGCAGTGGCTCTGGGGAATAACCAGTTGCCTGTTGTGATGAATCATAGCCTGGCTTGCAGATGCTAGGTATAAACTCAGGGTCTCCCCAGGACTAGCAAGTACTATATTTGTTCTTTAGCACAGAGTACCCAGTATTCACCTGCACATCCTAGGTACCTAGAATGGCAGGAGATTTGAGAATAAAAGGCCCTGTCACATAAGCATGGAGCGTCTCCCTGACATCATTAGGGCCTGTAGACACCCAGGCGTCCTCAGGGCTGCTCTCCATGCTGTTCAGTTTAAAGCCCTACATTGTGGCTGGGGCCTCAGAGCAGACTAGCGTTGGAGACACTGAGGGGTCCCTGGGTTTTTGAGGCTGATTGTATCCAATTAGTAGAGATGGCAATGATGTGTCCTTGCCACAGTGTGCTGTCCAGTTGTCAGACCAGAACTATATTAAAGCATTTAATTTTTTTTTCTAGCTTTTGGGCCTGTGCCACATTGGAAGGCTGGGTTTTCTTATCTTCCTCTCCAGGGTTGCATCTGATGCACCCTTGCCCAACAGCATGCCTTGATGTCCAGTGGGATTGTGGGTACAGGGAAGCTCTGGACAGGGAGTGAACAGCTGTGCAGGGTCACTCGTTCCTATAGCAAGCTGCTGAGTCAGCAAAGCCCTGGGTCTGTCCTCAGCAGAGGCCTGGAAGATTGTTTTATGGGAGGCTCCTGAGAGCTGTGTATCCCTCTCCCTGTGCTCTGATGAGTGAGTAGACTGTCTTTTTGGGGGTAGAGTGAGATGGTTGGTTGCGTGGGTGGGGTCAGGTGCTAATGTCTCTGCCACTGTCTTTCAGTGAACGAGTTCACAGTGATCAGGAAGAAGTTCAAGTGTCCCTACTGCAGCTTCTCGGCCATGCACCAGTGCATCCTTAAGCGACACATGCGCTCACATACTGGAGAGCGGCCCTACCCTTGTGAGATCTGTGGCAAGAAGTTCACTAGGCGAGAACACATGAAGCGACATACTCTGGTGAGTGCAGGGTGCTAGTGGGGTATGAGCCTAGGGCACATGATGAGCTGGCTTAAGATGTCCTGACAGGCAGATTAGGAGGAGGGTGCAAAATACCCAGGACACCCCCCCCAGTAATAGGTGTCTTTCAGAGGGGAATGTGGAACAGAACAGGGAGAGCTTAAAAAAGAAGAAGGAGGAAGAGGAGGAGGAGGAAGAGGAGGAGGAGGAGGAGGAGGAGGAGGAGGAGGAGGAGGAGAAGGAGAAGGAGAAGAAGAAGAAGAAGAAGAAGAAGAAGAAGAAGAAGAAGAAGAAGACGAAGAAGAAGTTTCACTAGTTCTGTGTTTGTTTTTCCCAAGTTCATGGATATTGTTTTACAGACTTACAGAAAAATTTAAGTGGGATGCTGGCACCTCCACCCAGCCTTTCCTATTCAGAGAGAACTGTGTCTTGTTTTTCAGCTCATAGGTGCTGAAAAGTCTTGACAGTGTGCGTTGCTGCATCTTCTTGAGCAAAACTTCCCAAAAATGTACTTAAAATGTGGAAGCTTAGTTTGGTGTGGTAGCACATGTCTGTAATCCCCCTGTTTTGGAGGAGGAGGCAGGAGGATGATGAGTTCCAAAACATCCTGTGTACCAGGCTCAGATTCAGCTATGTAGTGACATCTTGTATTTAATGGTAATGATGATGATGATAATGTTGATGCACCATATGTCAGGGTTTGCACAAAAAAAAGGTCCATGTAGTTTAATCCTTTAGTTTCCTTGGGGTGCCTATCTTTGAAAAAGTGGAGCCCTCTGCATTAGAGGCAGCTCTGTAGCCTAAACCACCAAGTTCACCACAGCAATATCAACTGCCCTGACTTCTTGGTATGCAAAGGTGCCTCCTCCACAGGTGGAGACAGTGCTGAGAACCACACTGCTGTACTTTCCCAGGGGTCAGGAAAGAGTGGGTTCGTACTGCTGCACAACACCATCAAGGGACTTAGCAGCAGATTGCCATGAAATCCAGCATCCTTCTCTTGTGCTTCCTTCCTGGGCATGTCAGTTGGGATGGATGAGTGTTCTGATGAGAGGGTCCCAAAACACCTTTGTCATCTCTGAGCATCCAGAGTACAGCCCCTAGCTCATATGGTAGTGGTAAGCCACAGGAATCTTGGTGGTGTCAGCCTTCTGGGCCTGCTCCTGTCAAATAACAGATTGGACAGATTAGACACAGATCTTGCTGCAACTTGGTCTAAGTTATGTTCTTCTGCGGTAGAGAAAGGGGGAAACTCTGGGTTTAAAATGGCAAAACAAGGGCTTGGGGAGATACGTAGCTCAGTTGGTAGAGTATTTGCCTAACATACAGAAAACTCTGGGTTTGAACCCTTGTACTACGTAAAACCAAGCATGGTGAATCATATTTGTAATCACAGAATTGTGGAGGCTGAAACAGGAGTATCCAGAGTTCCAGACCAGACTGAGAGAGGGAGAGAAACACACAAACCAAAGAAACCAAAAAGGAAGTGCCTTGTATACGTTATTGGAGATCTCATTTCTAGAATCAAGCTTTCTGGGAAGCTTGTGAGGCAGATACCTCAGCTCCAAGGGCCACCAGTTTCCCTAGTGCCAACCCTTCCCAGGTCATGCTGTGGGCTTCTTAAGTTTTTCTCAGTTAGTAGACAGTTGTATTCAAGTCTTTTTTTTTTGTTTTTTGTTTTTGTTTTTTGTTTTGTTTTGTTTTGTTTTCGAGACAGGGTTTCTCTGTATAGCTTTGTACCTTTCCTGGAACTCAGGCTGTAGCCCAGGCTGGCCTCGAACTCACAAAGATTCGCTTGCCTCTGCCTCCCGAGTGCTGGGATTAAAGGCGTGTGCCACCACCGCCCGGCCTGTATTCAAGTCTTAACAACTCAGAGTACTGTGGAAGGCAATTCTGCCTGCAAGAAAGGTACATTCAAAAGGAGAGGGTGTTCTGCATGAAATTTGGGACTGCAGGCCTGGAAAGCCCCAGAATGGGGAGGGTATCACTCAAGGCCCAGATATAGAACTACAGTGACATCTTGTGGGCAGATCTTTGTGAGTGGAGGAGCCTTTTCCCAACATGTGTACTGTTTATAGTTGGAGAGCTGGCAGATTCAGAAAGGTGAGAACAAGTTATAATCACCCCCTGAACTCTGCATAGCCTGTTCTTCAACAGGTCCTGGTGGCAGCATATGTAGGAAGGAGGGGAGCCTAGCATCTGGGGAAGCTTCCAGCTAAGGAAACCTACTCTAGAGTGCTGATCTGAGAACAGTCCATCTGTGCATGGCCTGGGGCTGCCTGGCTAGGGATAGCTATGGTCTCCTCTGGGTTCCTCCAACCTCCATTTTTGAAGCTTAGGGCCAGATCTTAGATGCAAGGAGGCACAGTGGAGCTGGCCAGGCTGAGAATGCCTATGGGTACTCCGCAAATCCCCTTTGCCTTGTCCTTGCCCATTTCTAGGAAGGCAATTCTGCATAGGCCAACTTTCTGCAGAGTACACTGGTTCCTATGCACACTTCCTCAGCACCAGGCCTCCTGGGTCCCCTCCAGGATCTCCATACTTTTGTCCTCTGTACTTTCAAGGCCCTCCTACTGAGTACTGTGTCTTCCTGCCAAGTACTACAATGGGCAGAGCATGGCTGCTGTCCCTTCCTGGCTGCCATGTCTCTTCTGCAGACCCTAATTGCTAACCTCTATCCTTGCCTTTCAGTTGGGAGGGCAGAAGGAGTTGCCCCTTTTCATTAGAAGCAAGGTGCATAGCAGCCTGGCTAGGGTTCAGCTCTATTGCCCTGCTGCCAGGTTCTAGTCTGCTTCCCATCCACCATCTCATGGGACTCCATGCTGACCCCTCTCCTTCTATTCCTCACTGTGGCTCCCATGCTGCCCAATCCACCAATCTAAACTGGGCTTCCTGGATGGCAGAGTCCACTTGCAGCCTCCAACCATAGCTGTGTGTGGGCTCCCTGTCCTGTGCACCCAGGTGAGCAGTGTTGTATTTCTTAGCTCTGCATCACCTGGGCTTCCAGGCCAGCTCCTCTGCCTGTACAGAGCTAATGGCAGCTGGGCTCTGGAGCTGCTCTAGGGATCTGATAGGAGCCCCTCAGCCTGCCCTGCAGGGAAGTTTATAGGAAGAGTACTTCAGGCAGAGGGAGCAATATGACCAAGTGAGAAGTGTACCTACATACCATTGAGTGGGAGTACTTGGATATGGATATGTTGGGACTGGCCTAATTTGTAGATGGGGACAAGACACTGTTTACTCTGGTGCCTATAGCATCTGCTTAAGACAGGATGATTTGCTGCCTCTAGTGATATTGCCCATGTTGGCTCCAGATAGATCTGTTACCTCCTTTCCCTAATAGGGATTGTCCCTCCTGTGTCTCTCATGGCCTAGTAAAGATTGTGCTCCTCACCCCAATACTTCACCCCTCCACTGACTGCTCTGTCCCTCCAGGTCCACAGCAAGGACAAGAAGTATGTGTGCAAGGTGTGCAGCCGTGTGTTTATGTCTGCAGCCAGCGTGGGTATTAAGCATGGTTCTCGTCGCCATGGTGTATGTGCAGACTGTGCTGGCCAGGGTGTGGCCACACCACTGGACCATGGTGGAGGTGGTGAGGGCTCCCCTGAGGCACTGTTTGCTGGTGAAGGGCCATACCTGGAAGACCCCGATGATCCACGAGGGGAAGGTGAAGAGGAGCTAGGTGAGGATGAGGATGAGGAGGTGGCCAAATGGAAGGACGACGTGGGTTTGACACATGAGGATGCACTGCTGGGAGATGACAAGGATGACGAGGACTCTCCCCAGGGGCCCCGCAGCCCCTCTGGGGAACCTGATAAAGACTTTGCCTGGATCTCCTAGGGGCTCTGCTCTGGTGGGCAGGGTGGGTGGTGGCTGAATCGCTTTGTCCACCTGTGTGTGTCTTAGTGGATCTTTACTTACCAAGGAGCAGGGCCATGCTGACTCCTTGAAGCTCTTCCTCCGGGCCCTCTGTCCTCTAACCCTCCCCTCTTGCAGAAACTGGTCCTATGAGCTAAGAAGTGGGAGTGACTCCAGTAACTGGGGAGCACTAGGACTAAACACAAAGTGAGGGTACAGTATGGGGTTAGGAAAAGGGAGAATGCCCACTCCCACCTGTCCAGGTATTAATGGAGTCCCCAGCAGGTGTGTCTAGATGTATGGGCAGGGCTTCACCAAGGCCTGGGCATGCTTCCTCAGGGTATCAAAGGAGCCCTTTGCTGTGAACCTGGCTAGGAATACAAGATGACTCAGTGGCCAGGTCAGGGTCAGCACTAGTTAGGGTCATGAGGGCAATCCCCCAGCCCACAGGTCTGAGTAGGTGTTGAGTTTTGCATAAAAAAACAAACTGCTCCATCCACAGCATTGCTCAGTCTCCTTCCACCCCCATTCTCCAGCAGTCAGGTATGGCTCTGGCCCTGTCACTTTGTCCTCTTGGTCCCTGCTGCCCCATGGCAGCTGGTAGAATCTAGTGGGCATAAAGCCCTGCAACCCTTTACCTCCAGGCTTTGGTGCTTAACACAAAATGCTGCAGATGCCTCTCTGGAAGCCCTAGGCTCCAGGTGCTATCTCTGTTGGAAGCAGCTACCCAAGTGGCAGGCCAAAGAGGAAGAAGGCTCTGTTCAAGAAGGGCCCTGTGGCTGGATGCTTTACCCTTTCAGGCCCACAGGGTTGAGTTGCAAGGGCCACAGCTCTTTGTTCTGTGTGCACTTTCTTTGAGAGCCCCATTGTGCACCCTGAGTTCTGCCTGAGCCCTTGCTGACCCCTCCTCGGACCAGATAGAGCTCAAGCTCCTGCCTTTGTTGCTGCTAACACTGGAGGTGGGTTTTCCTAGCTGCAGTGTGCTGCTGATGCCTCCCTGCCTAGGAACCAAATTTTAAAGAAGTCAGAGACACTTTCAGGTGGTTACTACAGGTTACTTTGTTTTGAATTGTTTTTCTCATTTGACAGGACTCTCTACAGGAATGGTTTCACTTAACCCTTCATCAAGTCCACTTTCTGTATTTCTAAAGGCCCTCACACTTGTTCTGTGAAAAGTGTAGGCTTCATTTCCATGGCTCTGAGGCCCAGAGAGGCAGCTGTCCACTTAACCTGCAGGGTAGACACAGATGCCGCAGCCTGCCCTCTTCTTGAGGCCATTTCTGACAACCTATCAAGACATTCCATCCCTCACCCACCTCATCTCCCAAAGGCCCACTGCAGTGTTCAGGGAGCGCTCTGCTGAGGTGCTGTGGGCTAACCTACTCTGTGCAAGGGCTCATCAGGCTACTGAGCATTAGAGCCAGTTAGAGAACTTTGTTTTTCCTTTCTCAAACACTAAGTCAAATGGCTTTTAAGACATTTTTTTTTTTAAACTGGCATATCTGTTCTCTCTAGGTAAGTAAGAGGAAGCCCCATAAAACTGTAATTTAGGTTCCAATTGGTTATACAGAGCATATCACCTGGTGACATTCCCCAAGTACCAGCTGCCTGAGCTACAGGAGGAAGGAATCACAGCTTTTATTGTTTTAAACAAAACAGTCAAGAGGAACAGGGCCAGGACTCTCCACAGAGTGTAGGAACCATTGTCTGAAAGCTGTGTGCCCCTCTACTCACTGCCCTCTCCTCTGAGGCACGCTGGTTCTGGAGGACATTTCCGTCCAGTATGGTAGCATAGCTAGACCCCCTTTTACCAACAGAACTCCAGGTTGAGACTGTCTAGCCTTGCCAGGCCCCTTAAGGGCTATCAGACTTAGTACCTTCCTCTCTCTTTTAAATTGCCTTTTCTAAACACTTTCTTATAAAATGCATTTGGAAACTAGACCTTTGCTACCACTGTCTCTGGGTTTTTGTATCAGTCCCTACTTCTCAGGCTGTCCTGCCCAGGACCCAGGACCTCTGGCCCACCTCCCAAGGCACCTGTGCCCTCCCCTCTCAGGATGTCTTGCTCTGACTGGACCCACTTCCAGACTGCCTTTGCTGGCCTTTCTGGGGGTTCCCTGTTGGTACCGCAGGGCACTTCCTTAAAACCAGTACTGTACCAGAAAACTAAGGGTCCCAGTTCTGGTCCCACCACCTTCCAAGTGTTTGCCGTGTGACAGGCTTTGTTCTGGCTCAGTTTCCAATTGGAAAGTGGAATTCTAGAGATCCAGATGAACACATCCATCTCAGGAGGCATGGAGGGAAAGGACGTATGTATTGAAGTTTTTTTTTTTTTTTTTTATGTGACTTTTTTTTATTCAATGTTCAAACTAATAAATATTTTTTTATGAAGAAAATGTGTAGATTACATTTCACATTTTGTATTTTTTGTGTGTGTATTTTGGTGTTTGAAACACCAAAGTGGAAAATATAGTCCATGGGGTGGGTGTTGTTAGGGTTGAGGTGGGAAAACATTACGATTTTTGTATGGGTCTCTGGATCCTGACCAGTTTGCATACTGAACTCTGAGTTTTGGGGAACAGGACACTGCTAGGACTTGACAGGGACCTAACTCAAAAGACACAGCTATGCTTCCAATTCTGCACATCTTCCTTTAAAAACAAACAAAACAAAAACCTGAGAAAATGCAAAACTGGAACTTTTTGCAATATTATGAAAGATAATCTTACTTTGGCTCATTCTATGACATGTACAACTCCTAAGAAAGCCATACTTAATGGTGGTATTATTTTTTAGATCCTATTGTGTTTTGTATGTGGCTCTTTTAGAATCACTTGTAGTGAGGGTGCTGTGTGTATGCTTTTCTTATTTATTTATTTTTCAACATGCTTTCAATCTGTCAACAAAAAGTAAAAAAAAAGGCAGTGTTTGAAGAGTGTTGATTTTTTTTCTGGAGATAATCTATATTATATTGACTTTATATTAATTATTATAAACCTGTGTTTGTACTGAAGATGTGGTTAATATCTGCAGAAGGCTTGTCATAATCAGTTGGTGGGGTTCACAGCCCTGTTGTCCTGCTTCTATATAGCCACAGACAAGTAAAGATTACCTTCTCTATAGTGGTTCTTGCGATTTCTTGTCTGCCTAGGTTGCTCCAGGTTGCCTGTGGGTTTTCTTTCTGTGATGGGATTAGTGTAGACATTCTTGCAAAATGATCACTTCAAATAAAATGGGAAATTGCTGCTCCATGCAGATGCCTCCTGTGTGGTTTCAAACAGTACCCTTCCTTGGACCTCAACCTGAATGGAGGTAGCCGCCAGCCCCTATTGCTTATCATTCATTTCCTATTACTCTCCTAGTTCCATTTCTTTCCCCAGGAGAAAACATTGGTTTCTGGAAAACTAAACAAACAAACAACCCCCACAGTTTTTAATTTTTCTCCTTGGCTGATATAGCCCAGACACAAGACACCTGAACTTTAACATTAACATGGTAAAATGTCAGCCCCAGGGGGGCCTGGAACCCCCACCTTTAAATGTGGGCAGGAGAATACTCTCCCTGACACCTCTCAAAGTGCAACTTAAACAGGCTTTAGCAGAGCCCACTGACATCTTTGACAAGTCTGTGAGTGACAGGCAGGGAGGCAAGCTGCCCCTGGAGCTAAAAGGACAACATGCAGTTTGGCTTTAGTGCAAAAGGCTGGTTTCTTCCAAGGTACTTTGAGTAGTCAGTCACT
>CABHPP010124587.1:11067-23468 GCA_902168425.1 Peromyscus attwateri
GAAGAAGAAGAAGAAGAAGAAGAAGAAGAAGAAGAAGAAGAAGAAGAAGAAGAAGAAGAAGAAGAAGAAGAAGAAGAAAAAGAAAAAGAAAAAGAAGAAGAAAGAGAAGAAAAAGAAGAAGAAAAAGAAGTGATTATATCTAAGTCTACTATGAACATTTATTTAAAAGTCTATCTGTGGATATCTAGTTTTCTTTTTCTCTTGGAAAAAATACTAGGATTGGGAATGATTGTACCATTCAGTAAGTATGATTAATTTCATGAAGCTGACATACTCTTTTTCACAATCATTGTACTGTTTTAGGATCCCACCAGCAACGTTTAAGAAGGTAGTCACTGTCTACTGCATCAGTGCTTGGTGTGGACCATCTTTTTAAGGAAGCCGTTCCAGATGTGCAGCAGCGTCTCCCTGTGGTTGCAGCCTATGTTTCCCTTACGATGCATTTCACTGAGCATCTTTGCAGGTACTTATTGGACATTCATACTTCTCTTGGCTGAGCTGTCTGTTCAAATCTCCAAACTGCTTTTGTGTGTGTGTGTTTTGTCTCCTTGCTGTTGAACTGAGAGGTTTTTATTCTAGATAAAATTTCTCTCTCGGATAGATGCTCTGCAAACATTTTCTCTTTATCTATTCCAGATAAAAGAAGTTCTCTATCAGAGAGATGCTCCACAACCATTTCTTCTGACTCTTTGTCTATTCATTTCTTCAATGCTGTCTTTTAAATATTCTTTAAAATTAATTATTATCACTGTGTGTGTGACGGGGCACATGTGATATATATGGGAGGTGGGGTAGGAGTAGGGGATGATTAGATGGAGTCACTCCACTCCTTTCACCTACATATGGGATCTGGAGATTTGAACTCAGGTCCTCAGACTTGCATTGCTGAGCCACCTTGCTGGTCCCAATGCTATCTTTTGATGTCTGTGAGTCAAACCTACCACATTTTCTCTGTATGGCTCATACTTTTTAAGCCATATCTTAAGAAATGTTATCTATTCCAAAGAGGAGGTGATCCTAACATAAGATTTCAGTAATTTTGAACATTAGCATTCTGGGTTGGCTCTCCACAAAGGGCCATACTGTCCATTCTCTGTAGAGATATTTCTGATGCATTTCAGCCCAGATCACACAGTTCAATCTTCCCCACTCCAAAGCCCAAGTCTGAATTCTCTGCCAGTCAAATCCTAAAGCCCCAAGCTCAGCCTTATATAACCCAAATTCAAGGTGTCCAGCCAGTCGAAAGGATTTTCCAGAAGATAGCTGTGATTAGAATAATTATTCCTCTTTATATCATAGAGTCAACTCAAATTATCTGGCCCAAGTATTTCATCAACCTTTTATATTCTAGAATATACCTGAAGCCCCGAGGACCCTGGAAACTCCCTCTATCCTTAACTGTGGGGGTTCACTGCTGTGGGATGTCTTTCTGTATGCTGTGAACATGTGTGGCTCTCATCAGATAATAAATAAAGCTGTTTTGGCCTCTGGCAAGAAAGTTTACAGCCAGGTGGGAAATCCAAGCAGAGATACAGAGAGAAGAAGGGCGGAGTCGGGGGAGACACCAGCTGCCTCTGAAGGAACAACAAGATGCCAGCAGACTGATAATGCCTCGGCCATGTGGCAACATATAGATGAATAGGAATGGGTTAATCTAAGATGAATGAGTTAGCTAGCCAAAAGCTGAAGCCATAGGCCATACAGTTTGTAATTAATATTAAGCCTCTGAGTGATTATTTCATAAGCAGCTACAGGACCACGGGGCCGGGTAGGACCAGAGAAACTTCTGGCTACTGTTTGGAAGGAGTCTGGTGGAAGATCCACCTCGGCTCCCCTTCCCATCTCTTTCCCTGTATCTGCCCCTTCAGAGCCTACCAAACACAGCTCTTCCCCAAACCCGCCCCTTCAAAGCCCACCAAACATAGCTCCTTCCCAAATCCACCCCTTCAAAGCCCACCAAACACAGCTCCTCCCCCAGAGAGGCTCAAGACCACTCCCACAGGGTGTATAAGCAGCATCCCCGAAAACAGACACGTGGTTCTTCTGGTCTCCTCCCAGTCTCCTCTCTGCTGGCCAGGGAATCGCCCAGGAGCGCTTCACCCATTAAACCTGGGCTTTCCAATTTGGTCTGATTGAGTTTGCTGCATCAGCAGAGAGGTCTTCAGGAGCCCTAAGACTTATCAGCTACAGTCCACATCCTGATGCTGATGTGATGCAGAGGTGATATACTGAAAAATAAACCAATCAGCTGCTTCTTTCCACAGCACCACAGACACCCCATAGTACAGAATGGTGTCTCCTCTTATTTCCAGGCCCTAAGACCACTTTACTTATGCCTATGGGAAATTCCAGATGTCATGAGGTTAAGTTACAACATGGGCACTCAGTCTCAGCCTGCCCTTCTCAAGTTGAATTCCAACTTTGTGCTTGGCATATGTCTTTCTTTAAATTATTTGTCTTTTGTCAGATTGCATACTCTACCATCACCTCAAATGCCACATGTTGCAGAAGAACCTGTCATTCTTTTCAATGGTTTCCCTCTTCAACTGACCCATGCATACCAGGCTTCATCTCTCAGGTTCCTTGGACTCTTTCATCCTCATCGTTCAGTCTGGTATAATGGGCTATTCTTTTTGCAATATCAGGGATTTGTCCTTCTTCCTCCTCACCTCAGATCAACCTATCTTGTTTGAGTTACTGTAGCAATATCTGATCTATTTTCCCTAAATTCTCTCTTGTCTCTCACTCTTTTGAGCCAGTTATCCCACATCATTTTCACAGTGGGCAGAGCTTCCTGTACTCATTAAATAACTTACCTTTGCCCTTTGGCCTGCCTTTGAATGCCCATGATCGTCTTACTCCCTGCTTCACCTACCAGAGTAGGTTTTCACTGCAAGCTCTGCCCTGGAGTCAGTTCCTGAATCACTCCCCATATGTACCAAGCCCACCCAGTCTCTGAATTATTTACTTGGGTTATTAACTTTCCTCCAAGACCTTGTAATGTCACTTCTCACATAAATCTCTGAGCTTTGACTGCAGTATCAAAACATATGAATATATGGATAACAAGTCCATGTGATAATCAATAGAAATACATGAAAGAAAATGAAGGCAATGCATTGACAACAGAGTCCCTTCTAGGCTTGGGCAGAAACTGTGTCCTTGAGGCACCAGGCCAGTAGATAAATTGTAGACTTTGCTCCTCCTTCCCTTCACATTTCTATTCTTATCCACTCATTTACGTGGGGAGTGAAGTGACCAGGGAAAAACCAGGGACTTGAATCTGGTCAAATGTTCACAGCCACACAGCCATGTCAGAATTGGTGGGCAGGGGTGGCCTCAGTAGGACGATCAGGAGGACAACCAAGTCTTTAGAGACATGTAATCACAGAGATCTGTGGAGAGGTGATTTCAGAAATGGTCCAATAGCTAATATCCAGAGTCTTCCTGACTAAGCCCCGGTGACGATATTCGTCAGTCATTGTGTGAAACAGAACAAGCTCTGTGTTAAGCACTGTCACACTACAGGCTCAATAAACCTTACTGATGACCCTTCCTTCTTTGTGTCCATCTTCCTGCCTGGGCTAAATACAGAAAAACATTCCTCACTCTTCATTTTTTTTTTTAAACGAGAATAATGACAAGATCTCTGGCCTCAAGGTACAGTGGCATCTTTCCAATTTCCCAACAATAAGACCAATGGATTCCTACCTCTCCAGGTGGCCAGAGGACCAGAAGCCAAGTTCTGTCTCTACAGAGGCATCTCCGTACTGCAGGGCCCTGGGCTGCAGCATCCCAGTTCATCCTCCTGCTGATCACAGTGTCTCTGTGAGTGAGCAGAAGGCCACACTGCAGGCTGAGGCTCACTTGTCATCAGCACAGGGAACTCTGCACCGAGAGGCCTCTCTTCAATGTGCCGAAGGACACTCTCTAGTTCCGGAAGTGAAATGTGATAGTTTTCCTCCACACAAAAGCACAGATTCAGAGGACTCACTAAAAACAAGTTTACTTTAACATCCCCTGTTGTCCTTGCCTGACCCAGTGAGGAAAGGGGCAGGAGTCATATTAAACCTAGGGCTGGTTTCTCATGAACTCAGGTAGGGGTCAAGTGATCTGGTGAACAGAGAGTTGTGAAGCATTAATCTAGTTAATCTTATCAATGAAAAATCAGGAGTCAGATATTGGGATCAGAATGTGAAAGATCAGAGAACCGGGAGCAGCCATAGTCACTTCCTACCTCTCTCATTCCTCCGTCCAAAAGGGCTGAGCTCTTCCATTAGCCCCGCCTTACCACTTCCTGTCTACAGTCCTCCAAATGTCTATGGTCAGCTAGTGGCTAGCTCTGCCCTCTGACTCCAAGATTTATTTGTCAGAACACAATCAAAATATCATACAACAGAGTCGCTCATTCATTCATTCATTTGGAAGAAAAAATAGGTAAATGTCAAAAGGTCTTGAGAGCTGTGATAGTTATAACACAGTTTAGGGGACTCCTTAGATTCTCTAGGGCTTTCCCTTCTAATGGGTCAGCTAATAGTGACCTACCTATCTCTGACAGACAGCTATCAGTCATGAAGCCTGGACTTTCTTGTCATGTCCTAGGTAGACAGATTACAGAAACATTTAAAATCATACAGCTAAGACCATCCATACAACCATGCATCACATTGCTACCTGTTTTATAAGTTTACTATTAACTGTGGAGGGCAAAGACCAACACCAGCAGATGTCCTCTGACCTCCACATGACTGTCCTGTGCCTGCACTCACTCATGGGGTGAACACACACACACACACACACACACAATCCAATTGCATTAGGCACTGACAAGTTTATCCCATTAACTTTGGGGCCATGGAAATAAATAAGAAATAAAATGTCACTCAGTGGCATTTGCTTAGGGAGACTGCTATGTTTTGAATACCCTTTCTGACTCATGTCAAAATCTGATGGCCACTGTAACAGTTGAGAGGCAGAGCCTTCAGAAGTGACTAGGACACTAAGAAGGTGCCCTCATGAATGACTGGATCCTAGAAATGGGGTAGTTATTCCAGGAACAAGTTCCTAATGAAAGGGATAACTTTGATCTCTTTCTTTCTGCTCTGTTTCACATGGCCTCTGGTCCTTCTTCCATGAGATAAAATAGCAAAAATGCCCTCACTTGCAGCTGGCACCATGCTTTTAGATTTCTTGGCATACAGGCTGGAAGAAATAAATTTCTGTGTTTTATAAATTACCCAGTCTTGAGTATTCTGTTATAGTAATACAAAATAGATTGAGACCAAGACTAAGGCACAAAAGTAGGAGCATATTAGGAGCTCTGATGTGGTGTTACACATAATCAGGAGATGTCCCCTCCTATCCACGAAACATGATTGAGGTGTTTGCTAGGGCCCTGGACAACTTAGCCACCTCAACACTGAGTGTGTAAAGATCTAGGCCTGTTATTGTGGAGGTTGAGTGGTGTAATAGGCTGGATTTGGGTTGTCTGCTGCCTTTAGTGATTGTTTTATAAGCTTGAAATATGCCAACATTAACAGAACCCTATAAAACAATAGTATACATCATACATCCAATGAAGGTAAGGAATGTTACTGCTTTGGATTTTTACCTCAGGCTTTTAAAAAAATATATAAATGAAGTAGAATGTTATGGTTGAAACATAAATTATTATTTTCCTTCCCAGTTTTACTTATTCTCATTATTCCCCTCTATAACTAAACTTTCCTGTTGTTTAAGCTTCATGTCTATATTACATTTTTTAGCTTTATTCATTTCTATTTATGAACAATGTATGACATAATATTGGTTTATGCTTTTGAAACTTTTGTGCCAAATACATCATGTAGCATAAATCTTTTTTGGCAACTTGCTTTTCTCCTCTCTATTTTCTAAATGATTAAGTTAGCTTTTAGTTACAATAAAGAAGTAACCAAGAAAGGTTACTTTATGAAGAAAGAGGTTTATTTTGACTCAGCTGTGGTCATATAAGGTCCAAAGACCATTGCATAGGCCATGACAAGTGTCCCCCTTGGCTGTACCCATCATGGCAGAAGTGCATATATCTACATTATGGTCAACCTCTCTCCTCTTTGTAAAGAACTGGGATTGAATCAGGAGGTGCCTGATTAGATTTAGAGATTCAATCCAATCATTCCCTAAAGCCCAACCTCTACTTAACAAAATTATGTATATGGATGTTTTGCCTGCATATACATCTTTGAACCACTGTGTGCCCTGGAGGCCAGAAGAGGGGATTGGATTACCTGAAACCAGAGTTTCAGATGGTTGTGAACTGCCACATGGGTGCAAGTCCACTGAGAGAGCAGCCAGTGCTCTTAACCACAGCAACGTCTCTCCAGCCCCAGTTTCCATCTCTAAGCACCTCAGTCAGACTAAGCCTCTTTTAATATCAATAGCCTGAGACTTTGTGGGTTAGAGTCTCCTGTGAACTTGGTGATGGGGTGTGGGATGACTCATCCCTAACAGGCTTGAGGGCCAGCCAGCCCAAACCAGTAAAAAAAAAGAATACTTTCTGAGAGCCAACCTGGGTCTGCCTAAAGGCCTTAGCAACAGCAGCTGAGACATGATCTGGAGATGACCTGGACCAATGAGAGGCAGCCAGCAGATGCATATTTATCAGACCTCCTCCCAGGGTGGGGTAGAGGGTATATAAGGCTTGCCTCTTCCTGAATAAACTGAGTTGCTTGTTTCAACTTTCTCCCAGAGTCTATGTCATTGACTCCACACCTACTTGGCCCCCTCCCCCAAAGGAAACAACAGCACAGGACCCTACCACAATGGGGGACTGTAGTCATTTGAATGTAATTGCCCCCTATAAGCTCATAGGGAGCAATACTATTAGTAGGTGTGGCCTTGTTGGAGGAGGTGTGTCACTTTTGGGGTGGGTTTTGAGGTCTCCTGTGCTCAAGATATCACCTGTGTCACAGTCTATTTCCTGTTGCCTTCTGATCAAGATGTAGCCAGCACCATGTCTACCTGAATGTTGCCAGGCTCCCCACCATGATGATAATGGACTAAACCTCTGAACTGTAAAACACTACCTCAATTAAATGTTTTTTCTTTATAAGAGTCACCTTGTCATGCCATCTTTTCATAGCAATAGAAAGCCTAACTAAGCCAGGGACACAAAGCATATCCTAGCTATAGCACCTGTCATGGACAGGCATCAATCTATGTCAATTATGTGTCATGGCATGCCCACACAGACACATACATTGTACACACACACACACACACACACACACACACACACACACATACACATGCACACACAATAAATAAATGTAACAAAAGAGGCAGGATATCAAGCCCCATTTCAAAGCCGAAGGATCTCAGGTGACATCTTTGACCATTAAAGATAGAAAAAAATGACTTCTGCTATATTCTGTTTATGACAATTTACTTGTCTTATATAATATACAGATACAGTACAATATATGTCAAAATATTTATACTTGTCCTCTTACTGATAGGCATTCATTTGCGTTGATTCCATTGCAACCTGATATTTTGGTACAGTCATACCTTTTGAAACTATTGCCTTAGTCAAGATGGGGAAAAATGTGTTGCCCCATTCCCATGTTCTCAGATGCTTCTAAATCCTTCTCCCTGCTGCCCTAGGGTACAACATTGGCCTGTTTTCCGTCACCATAAATTAGTTTTCATTTTCTAGGATTTTACGGAGGTTGGGTCATATGTGCTGTCACTGGTATAGTGTTTCTGTCACTCACCATAAAAATTCAAAAATCCACTCACGTCTTTACATAGACCATCAGTTCACTCTTTAAAATAACAAGTGACTTCATTGCATAGCGTCTTCATTTGTTTTCTGTCACTGTGATAACCCTGGGGAGAAAAGGGTTTATTTGGCTTATATGTCCCAGGCACACACCATCATTGAGGGGAGAGGCCAAGGCAGGAACTGGAACAGGGCAGGAACCTGGAAGCAGGAACTGAAGTAGAGACCATGGAGGAGTGTTGCTTACTGATTTGTTCCTTCTGACTTGCTCAGCCTGCTTTCTTACACCTCCAAGGAACATCTGCCCATGGATGTCCTACAATGGGCTGGGGCCTCCCATATCAAAGTGCGCCCACAGACTTGCCTACAGGCCAATATAATGGAGGCATTTTCTTAACTGGGGCTCCCCCTCACCAGATGAGCCTACTTTGTATAAAGTTGATGGAAGCTAACCAACCCACGTGAATGTGGCATGACTATCCACTTACCTGTTGCGTTAGTTCCTTTCTCTGTTGCCATGACACAATACTCCAATGAAAGCAATTAAGGGAGAAAAAGCCTGTTCTGATTCACAGTACAGTTCATGAGGGTGGGGAGCAAATGCAACAGAAGCCTGAAGCAGTTGGATGTGTTGTGCCCACAGCCAGAAGAGAGCAATGAACAAATGATGTAGCTCAGTGCCCTTCTCCACTTACATAGTCCAGTATCCTATTCAGGAAATGGTGCCACCTCAACTACTACCATCAAGTGACTCTCCCACAGGCGTGCCCAGAGGCCTATCTCCTAGACGATTCTAGAGTCTTTCAAGTAGACAGTTACCAGTAACCATCCCACCTATTGAATCATAACTGGGTTGTTGCACATCTATTACAAATACAGAGTGTACTGGCTGGTCTAGTGTGTCAACTTGACCCAAGCTAGAGTCATCAGAGGAAGGAACCTCAGTTGAGGAGATGCCTCCATGAGATCCAGCTGTAAGGCATTTTCTCATTTAGTAATCAATGGGGGAGGGTCTAGCTCATGGTGAATGGTGCCATCCCTGGGCTGGTGGTCCTGGGTTCTATAAGAAGGTGGGCTGAGCAAGCCATGGAAAGCAAGCCAGTAAGCAGCACCCCTCCATGGCCTCTGCATCAGCTCCCGCCTCTAGGATCCTGCCCTGTTTGAGTTCCTGTCCTGACTTCCTTCAGTGATGAACAGTGACATGGAAGTGTAAGCCTAATAAACCCTTTTTCTCCCCAACTTGCTTTTGGTCATGGTGTTTCATCACAGCAACAGAAGCCCTAACTAGGTCAGGAGGGAAGTGGCATGTACCAGACTAAAGAAGACTTCAAGTAGCATCTCTGCCTTTTGGCTAAGATCAGATGAAGATGACCTCAAATATCTTAAGTCATCAGATTTGGACCTGTATATAAGTGCACCTCAATTTCAGTGTATATATAAACTACTTGCTGAGAAGGTATGGGATGGGCAAAGACTACATTTTCTGATACACTTCCAAGTGATGATGTCTACCCTGCTGATGTGTGTGTGTGAGTGTGTGTGTGTGTGTGTGTGTGTGTGTGTGTGTGTGTGTGTGTGTATTTCCCACCATGTTTATCTGGGGTTTCTATACACCGAAAGGCCATCTGTGAGCACTGTCCAGTACTGTTAGGGACGGAGGACAGCCTTTCTAACTTCAGCGAAGCCACTTTGGACCCTCTGCTATCTGAATATCAGCTAGTGACCTCAGATGATGTGGAGCAGAAGAACAGCCCAGGTAAATCCTGCCTGAATTTGCCATTCACACAATGCAATAAAATGGTTGTTTTATTATAAGAAGTTGTTGCTGAATTATCTTGTGTTGTGTAGCAGTAACTAGGAAAGCAGGATGTGGTCTAACATGCACTACCTCCATATTAAAATCAGCTAGAGAGTTAGAAAATACTGATTTCAACTGATTAGGGCGATCTGAGATGGGTCATGGGCATTTGATGCTTTTGAAAACTCCTAAGATATGCCATATAATAGACAGTACATTTTGATGTTTAAGGCTGTTGCAATGGACAATGAAGAACCTGGGGCAAGGTTCAAGCAGGGAGCTGATGTGATCATGTGTGTTTAACACAGTCATTGTTAACTACATGAAGGAGAGTTGAAGACCGGAGCTGGGCAAATCAGTCAGGAAGTTCTGGTAGAAATCCAACCAAGAGATGCTATGGTCTTGGACTAGGATAGCTGTAGCCCGGCTGGGGAGAACAAGATTGATATCAAAGGTTGAGGAGGCAAAACAGACTGTGAGAAATAACTATGGGAAGTGAAGCAAAGGACAGAGCCTCACACAGAGTCTGGGAGTGCAGCTGAGGGCCTGGGTAGATGAAAGTAATATTCTTAACAACCCAAGTGTCAGAAGAGAGGCAAGTATAGTCTGGCCAATACATCAACTTTAGATCACCTACCCTTCCTAGTTAGATATGCCTGGTAGCATTTGGATACTTAAATTTTAAGTTGAGGAAAGCAGGTTTTAACCACAGGAATTGATATGAGTGATGGTTAGTATTAATTCCATCTTAAAAGAATCCCCTGGAGATAAGCCTCTGGGCATGTCTGTGGATTATCTTTATTGAGTTTAATCGAGGTGGGAAGACCTGTCCACTGTGACCTGTCCACTGTGGGTGGCATCATTCTTTGGCTTGGGTCTTGGACTCCACACTTGGAGCAAGAGAGAAGGAGCAGCTTGCATCTATTTTGCTTTCTTCTCGACTTAACACAATGTAGTCAACACCCTCAAGCTCCTGCCCGCTACTTCCCCACTGCGGGATGAAACCCGGAAGTGTGATTCGAAATAAACGCTTTCCCTCTTGAATTGCTTTTGTCGGGGTATTTTAACAAAGCCACAGAGAAAGTAACTGAGACAGCCTCGCTCGGTGGTAGTTAAAACCAGGAAAAGGGATGTGATCTCCTAGAGACAGCTCTTGGTCTGCTGGGCAAGAAATGCAATCAACTGCAGTGTGGGCCAGACGGCAAGGCCTTGAAAGGGAACCACAAATGAACTAGCCACATACCCTGGTTGACTGACTGAGCTCTTCCCCCAGCGTTGTACTAGGCAATGAGAAATGTGTGAATGCCCAGTTCAAACTCTGCTTCGTTCTTCCTCCAGGGTTTTCCTGTCCGACCATCTGGAAATACGGGGATATTGCTGCTTAAGATTAGGAGGATCGACATGAGGCAGAGGCCACTCTTCTTTCGTCCTCTCTGCTTGCAAGAAAGGTCACCATTTCTCAGTGGAGAAGCAACTACAGAGCCGAATTCAGATGACCCCAGAATGCTTTCTTCCTTCTTACACACCCAACATGAGTTCTATTCCTCTATATTCATATCCCACATTTTGTATCCATCAATTAAAGTTAAATAAAAATGTATTTGCCTATTTTAGCACTTCTTGACACATTGACATAATCCAACTTGTTTAAAAAACATCATGCAATGGTCTAATGAACATATACTCAGATTTAACTAATCTAAGTGTCCCAAGGCTGGTGTGCGTGATGGTTTTAAGTGTCAATTTGTCAAAACCTGGATTTAGAACTTGAGAGGCTTAACTGAGGACTCGCCTAGATCAGGTTGGTCTGTATGTATGCCTGTGAGGACTTATTCTGACTGTTGACAGGTTTGGGAAGACCCACTGAGGGCGGCACCATTCCCTGGGCAGGTGGTCCAGGACTCTAGGGGTGAAGAAGCGTGCTGAGCATAAGCAACACAGTAAACAGGAAGCAAGGACGCGTTTGTTTCTTTCTGCTCTTGACTGTGGGTGTGATGTGAGCAGTTGCTTCAGTTCCTGCCTTAACTTCCCCTGAGGATGGACTGACTGTGACCTGGAACTGTAAGCTAAATGAACTCTTTCCTCCCCTAAGCTCGTTTTGGTTGAGGTGTTTTGGCACAGGAACAGAAATAAAACTTGAACATTTGGGTGATGCAAAAAGCACAAAGACTTATTTGACTCTGAGCTGAGGAGGCTCAAGGAGAAGGCACAGTCATCACCTCTGGTGATGGGGACTCATGGGTAGAGAGTATCACAATAACAAAGGACACCTGTGAAATTGATCAGATGGCAAGACAGGAAGCGAGAGAGGAGGCAATGGCTATGTCATTTTCAGATCAGTCCTTTCTGTGGGGACGAACTTGGACCCAATGAGAGTTACAATAATCCCTTCCAGTTGCATTACTGCCTAATCACCTCATTTCTTTGCCCCACCTTTTAGAGAGTCCACTGCTTTCTACCCTCATCACTCCGAGGACCAAGCTTCTAACACACTTATGATTGGGGACCTACTTAAACCATATTTGAATCACAGCAAACCTTGTTCAAGAATCACTTTGTTATTGAGAACATTCCATGTGATTCCAGTGCATTGCCAGGCTCAACTACTGACTTTCGCCAATATATATATAATGTTGATTATATTTTATGCAAACCATAAAACCTTGATTGTCTGCTGCATCTTCAATGTGTATATCATGAAGTTAGGTGGTTATCTGGTTTTTAGGTAGGAAACCGAAGGAACTCTTCACTTGATTTCTATTCTGTCGTAGTAAAACATGGTCATTGAGATTTCTTGAATTCAACACCTATATTATTCCTAGAAGTACCTTCTTTGGGTCT
>CABHPP010124588.1:0-11322 GCA_902168425.1 Peromyscus attwateri
GTGTGTGTGTGTGTGTGTGTGTGTGTGTGTGTGTATGCACCTGCCTGAGGGGTTGTTGTGTGTACATATGTGCCTGCTTAAGTGGCATGTGCATGTGCCTGAAAAAACAGATGAGAAAGCCGCTCTGGCTGTGCTGTGGAGGTATATTTAGGGGGTGGGATGGTGAAATGGTGAACAGAGCAAACCCTCCCTAGGGACAAAGAGAGACATGTGGTGACGAAATCAATCTGTGGAGACTGTGGCAAAGCAAGATTTACGAGTCCTCAGTATGGAGTAGGGATGGCATCACTGGGCACTTTATTGAGCCTCCATGCAAGTTAGGCATCATCCCTAGTCTGTAGGGATGAGGAGGGTAAAGTCAGAACTCACACCAGGTCTTTGCTTGGTCCCAAGTCAAGCAGTCTGTCCCGCCCCAGGCTGCCCCGCCCCAGGCTGTGCCTAGGGAGTGCGGAGAGATGCCTCTTTCAGGGGTCAATTGTCCTCCTTTCTGATGAGCAGAGGTCCAAAAGAGGCTTCTCCAGGCATTCAGCCACAGAAGGGCTGTTTCCCACGTTCCCTCCAGGCCACGATGCCCTCTTTCGTGAGTGTCCTTGCACACGGAGAGGAGGAGGCCCAGTGCAGTGGGGAGATTTGTGCCCTGATCCACTCAGCCCTGGGTATTTGGCGATATTCAGTAAAGGCCTCATGCAGGAAGGGCCATTTAACAGCCAGTGATGTATTTCCTCTTTATCGGGGAAGAAGCCGCAGAGTTAAATCCAATCAGACCATGTGGAAATAAAACAACAAAATGCTATTAACATGCATGGGCCTTTTCCTGAGGCCGGTGGGATGGGAGCCAACCACCCAGAGCCCACACTGGTAGCTGCTTTCCTACTGAATACTTTTAGAAATGCTGGCTCTGGTGGAGCGATTTGTGTCTTCCAGTGTCCCACATGTGTGCATGTGCATGGGTACGTGTGTGTTTTGTACATATGTGTTTGTGCACTTGTGCATGTATGTGGAGGTCTTCCTTGGTGACTCTCCACCTTGTCTTTTCAGACAGAGTCTCTCACCACCTGGAGCTAGCTCATCAGTTTGACTAGGCTGGCTAGCTGTAAGCTCCACCCCCCCTCCCCAGTACCTTGGTTACAGACACACACAACCACACCTGTTTTTATGTGGGTGCTGGGGATCCAGACTCAGGCCCTCATGGCAAGCACTTTCCCCATCCATTGCCACCTCTCTCCGCCACCTATGGGGAAACTCCTTATGTTCCCTGTCATTTGTAAAGGATCGCGAAAAGCATCTTGAGTTCCATGGCAACGCTAGTCACGTGGCCTGCAGACTCCCACCGGCTTCTCCACAGTTCTCCAGCTTTCAGCAGCCACTGCCAGAGTCGAGGCCTGCTCTCCTTCTAGAACTCGGGTTCAGTTCCCACGGCTCCCAGAAGAATCTGTTGTTTATGAATAAATTCAGCACATTAGGGCCACCATCACATCCTTGTACCGCCAGGTAAAAACATGCCTGAGGCTCCACTGTGATTCCATTCACTGTTTCACTGGGAAGGGCCTCCACATGCATCACTCTTTTAAAAAACAACAATGACAAAAACCCCATATACATCTTTATTAACTGTTGATTTTGAATTGGTGCCATTTCTCTCTTATTACACTATCAATTCACTTGTTTCATTATTTGTTGGCAAATATCTATTAAGGGCCCAACTGTCAGGCCACCACCTCTATTATTTCATGTTTTGAGAATAGTTATGGAGAGCAGGGCTGATTAGCCCCTTTGCAGCTGGGGGGGATGAGGATCAGAGAGGTCCATGGAGTGTCCATGTTTCTTCTGTAAGTGGTAGGTCTGGGATTTGAAATTAGGCTGCCTCAATTCTGAATCCATGGCCTCTCCCCAATGGAAGCTGCTGGTTTCTTATGATCTAGCTGCTTTAGTTCCTCTGTCAACTCCCTAATTAACAACAACTCCACATGAAGAACGTGTTTCTGACCCCTCTGCACGGGAATGGGCTCTGTTCTGAGAAGACATTGCTTAACCCAGGGAACGGTTAGACAGGAGAGCAACCTTTTGCCTGACTGACTAGCTGAGCTCTGCAGGGCTCTTATTTTGTTTTATTTTTTTCCCATTCTTTTCCTTTTTAGAGAGCTGAATGACTTTAATGATTCCACTCCATTCTTAAAAATGGCCAGGAGGCTGCTATTCGGTAAACTAAGACACTGGGTTTTAGGTTTTCTGAAGGCAGGACTTAACAGATCTTAACTTGTCTGATGGAAGAATCACTTGGGGGCTTGTTAACTCCAGTCCCCTGGCAGAGATGAGTCCGGGAAATCTTTATTCCTTGTTTTTAATGAGCCCCCTAAAATGACTGTTAGGATCAGATTAGGTTGGGAAACATTAAGTGTCATGTCTGGGAACTAAATGCCACTGGTGGTGTGTACTCTTTGGATTTGAGACAGAATTGGTCATGCTGGACTGGAGGTCAGCATGGCAGTCAGAACCCCAGTCCCACAGTCTATAGAGTGTCAACTCAGTTATGTAACTGAACATCTTTTGCTCAAGGCCTCTGTGCCATTTATTCTCTGTAGAAAGGTTCTGAGAAATCTCCCCCTCATCTCTTCCCCACTCTTTTCTGAACCCCGGTCCTCCTTAGCTGAGTCAGTCATCAACATTTCTGTGAGAGTTTAGACTCCAAGCCCCATGAAGGCAGGAACCATGCCTCTTACATCCTTCATTCTGTACCCAGCTTCTGGCACAGTATAATGTGAATGAACTCAGTGTCTTCATTTATTTTTCTTTTTTAATTTGTAAAATGAATGAATGTTGTCAATCAGTGGGGGTGGGCGAGAGGTGAAAGCGGTGACCGGGAAAGCCAAAGGTTCCGCCGCATTCAGCATTCACGGTAGATGCCTTGCTGTTGGCCTCTGTCATCACACTGAGCAGACTAGATTGTAAACAATGCCTCACAGCTGCTGTCTGCTTAACCCCACATTCTGCAAACTTTGCAGCTTTCTCAAAGTTTTATAATGTGCCCCCCACACATACACCTCAAAATGCTGTCCTCCAGGGGTCTTTCCACTCTGTTCTGGTGTGGCTAGCATATGCTGAAGATTTCCTTATTCAGTCTGGTGCTGAGAACAAAACAATCAGCTTGTAGGTTGGACTTAATAGTTTAAAAAGATTATGGATGGTAGGAAGGCTTTCAGGGTAGCTTTTGGAAATCTCTGCCTGGAATTCTTTAGAAAGAGAATAAGAACACTGACTGGTGAAAGCGTCCTCTAAGCCTTTGTGAAATCCAGGCAGATGCTGTTACGATCCAAATTCAAAACTGTGTTTCCTCCCCCAGCTGGGAATTACTCAGAGGAATGACGACCAGTCAGAATTCAGGCTTACAAGAGAGGCACTTGGACAAGTGTAAGCTGCCCTGGCGTGAGAGTGACCAACAGTCCTCTGAGTCTTAAGACCGAGAGAGCCCTGGGCAAACTGGGGCCAATTAATGGGCAGTCCTGCCCAGTGCACATGACAGCCTGCACAAGAAAGAGGTGACAGAGAAGCAACATTAGCATTAGAGGATTCGTGTGCATGTGTGCATGCATGTGTGTGTGTGTGTGTGTATGTGTGTGTGCGTGTGTAGGTCAGGAGACAGTTTGCAGGTGTTGGTTCTGTCTTTTACCAAGTGGGTCCTGGGGATGGACTCGAGTTACTCAAGTTGTCAGACTTGGCGGCAAGCGCTTTTACCTGCTGAGTCACCCTCCAACCCGTGAAGAGTGTGCTTGAGGGTTGTTTGTAATGTGTGTCAGTGTCTATCTGCATGTATATCTGTGCCCCACAGGTGTGCTTCAGGCTAGAAGAGGGTTATATGTGGTTGTGAGACACCATGTGGGTGCTGGAAATGGATCCCCGATCTCTGGAAGAGCAGTCAGTGCTCTTAACCACTGATCCATCTCTCCAGCTCCAAGAGTATGTTTAAAATTGTAATTTTCTCTACGTGAATAGTGAGAACTCATCAGTTTGTGGCCTATTTTCCAGTAGGAATTTGTACCAGTGTGTTCTGAATGATTCATTTTTGCAGGAAACATCAGTAGAAGAGCTGATAGTGTATCAATCTTAAAAGCAGTTCAGTTTTTAATGGTTTTTGTTAGCATATATCTTATACAACAATGGCCTTCATTATGACATTTTCATACATGCATATAATATGCTTTGGTCATCTTTACCCCATTACCCTCTCCTGATCCTGGTTGTCCCCTTCCTTTATAATTAGCCCATCTTCTACTTTCATGTCTGTGTGTGTGTGTGTGTGTGTGTGTGTGTGTGCCATGCTTACAACAGCATGGGTGAGGGATATTTACAGGAGCATGGATGCTTTCCCAGTGGCCACAGCACTGAATATCTGTGAACGTCTGAAAATGTCTCTCCCTTTGCTAGCAACCATTAGCTGTCTTTAAATCCTCAGGGAGAGGGCTCCTCTTACTGCTCCATGATTGTGGACCCAGTCTTGCACTGATAGTCTCAGCTGCTGTGATATCTGGAGCCTTCCCCTGTGGCAGGGTCCTGTGCTGTTGTTCCGTGTGGGGGAGGGGGCCAGGTAGGTGCAGAGTCAATGACACAGACTCCAGGAGAATGTCAAAACAACAAGCTCAGTTTATTCAGCAAGAGGCAAGCCTTATATACCTTTCACCCTACCCTGGGGGGAGGTCTGATGAATATGCATCTGCTGGTGTGACATGGCTGCCTCTCTTTGGTCCAGGTCATCTCCAGATCAGGTTTCAGCTGCTGTTGCTAAGGCCCTTATGCAGACCCAGGCTGGCTCTCACAAAGTGTCTTTTTTACTTGTTTGGGCCCTCTGGCCCTCAAGCCCCTTAGGGATGAGTCGTCCCACATATCCACCCCTTTTTATTATTTCATAGGTCATGCTCAGTGGGAGCTAGGGTGCATTGCCCTAACCTTGTAGACCCCACCTCAGGAGAGCTAGGCATAATGGACTGTGCCTGTCTTAGATTGACTTGCTAAACAAGCTCATATCCGTCATTGACTACCAGCCCTGGAAGAGCATCAATCCTGGAGAGCTGTCTGGGTGGTGGGCTTTAGGCAGTAGCCTTCTGTATCTCAGTGAGCCATACGTGCATTATCTCTCTAGGAGGGCTTTGATCTAGGTATCTGAGAGCCAATAAAACCTGTAGGGTCGCCTTTGTGGCCGCCTTCTATTGGTGAACCTGTTGTAGAAGATATTTGAACAAGAGAAGGATTAGTCAAAAATTCAGTCTCAAGGACATGGATGGGACCCTAGTCATATTTATTGTGCCAATCGAAGTCTTTCTGGTGATGCATTAGCAACCTTGTAGGGGGTGAGGCAATCGTTTGATATCTAGGGTTGAATACCAGTAATGACATGACCTTTACTAATGCCACAGTAGCAGGGCAAATCATACATTACCCCTCTGAAGCTTCTTCTTTGTCCAAAGTCTTTTGTTCTGTTGCTGGATGCACATGTCTGGAGGATATATATATATATATATATATATATATATATATATATACATACATACATACATATCAGTGTGGTAGTATTCTGGGGAAAAATGCAAACATACCCTCACCTCCAGGTTAATAGGGGAGCAGGGGGTTGCCATTGAAGGGTGATGGGATCCCTTCAGTGCACAAGGGCAATGGTGTCTCCCAAGGTAGGTAAATAAGCATGTTGTCCAATCTGGGCTTGTGTGACAGGGTTAGCATATGGTTCTTGGCCCCATGAACATCTCAAGAGAAACAGCAATGTTGTACTATATATTAAAATGAGCCTGAGCCTCAGCCTGGTCATCATAGGCAGCTCACCAATTAAGGAAGACCACAGGCTCCAACACACCCTTCATCAAATGGTGCCAGTCATAATAAGTCTGTAAATGCATTGCCAATTGCCGTAGGACTTGCTCAAACTACACTGAGTCAGGACCTGATTCATTAGCAGCCTTACGGACCAAAGACCAGTCTGCAAGAGAGGCAGGTATGCATGGCTGGTTGGCCACACTGGGGCCCACATTAACTGGAAATGCCATGGTGGGCATATGCAGCACCATAGGTGGAATAGCCTGGGAGGTATGAGGAACAGTTGGCTCAGCAGGCAGACATCCAGGCAAATCACTCTGTGGATATTGCAGTGGCAGGGTAGCAACTCGAGGCATGGGGGAACAGAGAAAGGGGCTGCCAGTGTAGGCTTGGGTGCTTCAACAATCATTTCCTCTCTTTTTCCACCTTTTTCCTTTCCGTTATGCCTATTTCCATTCATCTCCTTGTCAGCAGAGGCAGAGGAAATATCAGTCATGGATGGAATGAAGCCAATAGATAAGTTGGTGTTACATTGTTCCTTATTGTGGACCTTAATGACCTCCTCAGTAGAGGATGACTTTAGGCCAGCCATTATAGTCAACAAAATGGGCATAAAAAACAATTGGAGAGTTACTCCTGAGGTCGCTTCTCTTTTTCTGGCCAGGAACAGAACTCTTATCCAAAGATCAGGTTCCCACATGTTCTCTGGAGGAGCAGCACACACTCTTAACTGCTGAGCCATCTCTCCAGGCATCGTAACCCACAAGCACATGCATGCACTCACAAACACACACACACACACACACACACAAAACAAAACAAAACAAAAAACTAAAAATAGTCAGACCATGGCTCCATTTCCTGAGGGTCCAGCCCTTATATAGAAACACCAGGCAAGCCTGAACAATAGCATGTGCCCCGCTACTGTACAGACAGACTCACAAAAAAGACAAACAAAAGAAGGAAGTGGGGGTCCCAGCATTTACCTGCTGAAGGGACCGAAAGCACGCAACATACACCGAAATACACCGCTCAAGGGGGCTGCTCAACCAGCACCACACATGAGTAAAGGGAGACAAACAGACCCTGTTCAAGCCCCAGATGTCCCAGGTTTCGGCACCAGATGTGGCAGGGTCCTGTGCTGTTGTTCCCTTTGGGGGAGGGAGCCAGGTAGGCACAGAGTCAATGACACAGACTCCAGGAGAATATCCAAACAACAAGCTCAGTTTATTCAGCAAGAGGCAAGCCTTATATACCTTTCACCCCACCTTGGGGGGAGGTCTGATGAATATGCATCTGCTGGTGTGACATGGCTGCCTCTCTTTGGTCCAGGTCATCTCCAGATCAAGTTTCAGCTGCTGTTGCTAAGGCCATTAGGCAGACCCAGGCTGGCTCTCACAAAGTATCTCTTTTACTTGTTTGGGCCGGCTGGCCCTCAAGCCGGTTAGGGATGAGTCATCTAACATTCCCCAACATTTCGCTGCTTATGTGAGCTCTTACATTCTTTCTGCCCCCTCCTCTGTAATGTCCTTTGAGCCTGGTGGTTGGGATTTTGTGTTATATCCCAGCATTTAGCCCAGAAGCTAAAACATGATAGGTCCTGGATTAATGCTCCTCCAATAGATACGTTAATTAGGATTGGAGTCTTGGTCTGATTCTTAATCCTCTGATGTTTCTACTGGTCATATTTGCAACATGATACAGGTTTTTCCTAAAGTGACTTTATTGGCCCAGTTTCTGAGGCTGTTCCAGGAACACACCAGCTTTATGCTGTGCACAAACAATGGTGTGTGCACAAACAATGGTGTGTGCACTGCAACAAGGCTGCTAACAGAACTGCATGCTGGGAGACTGACAGAAAGGCCTCCTGGCCCAGCTTTGTCTTTCTAGCTTCCTTCACCGATTGAGGTCTCTTTCACACACACACACACAACACACTCACTGCAACTGCCTCATTACCTGGTCTGTCATCAGGGAAATGCCAGCTGTCATTGCTGACTGAGCCAGGCCATTGTCCCAAGTTCATCGTGAAATCGAAGTTATCGCTTACATGCTTTGCCTGGGAAGGAGCAGCTGGTCCTAAGGAGCCAGCACAGGCACCACTTCTGGCCACAGCCATTGGCTGAGCTGTAAAGGGTGAGAAGGTGGGGGCCTGGCCATGTAGTCATCAGCAGGGACGAAGTATGACTCCAGACACTAACTCTGATATCCCCCAGTCCACCCTTCCCGGTCTGCCTGGCTGCAATACTGAAAATTCCCCTAAAGTCCTTAACAGAAGAGTGGGCTGTGTCCCATCTGGGGACCAGCCCAGTGCTTGTACTGGCCCATATGACAAAAGATTTCCTTTTCCAGAGAGGTTTTATTTGCCTATGGGAAATGGATTTGTCAGTTCTTATTGACTATTAACCAGTCTGGGTCTGGAGGGACCAGACCTGCCCATGACTGCCATATTTCACCCTAAGTTTTCTTTAAAAGATTACTTTTACTTTATGTGTATGAGTGTCTTACACATGTGTATATATATGCACCATGTGTACACAGTGCCTTCAGAGGGCATCAGATCCCCTAGAACTGGAGCTACAGACAGTTGTAAGCCTCCATGTGGGTGCTGTGTGCATTCATAATGGAAGCTCGATCTTGAGTCTATGCATATTGAGGCTTGCTTGGAAGAGGTGAAAGTGGTTAAACTGTTCCTTTTTTTTTTTTTTGGTTTTTTGAGACAGGGTTTCTCTGTGTAGCTTTGCGCCTTTCCTGGAACTCACTCTACAGTCCAGGCTGGCCTCGAACTCACAGAGATCCACCTGCCTCTGCCCCCCTCCCCCAGTGCTGAGATTAAAGGCGTGCTCCACCACCGCCTGTTCTTATGTAGGGTGTGTAGGAGGATAGAAAGTGAGGTGGGGATTTAACTACAGAACAGAAGTACTATTCTAATATCTCTCTCACAGCTGGGGAAGAGGTGGCTCATAAATACCCAGTTCTGTAGGCCTTTAGTCTCCATGGCCTAAATGACTGAATGGAGGTCCAGGGCCTGCCTGGGTGACCTCTCAGTTCACTGGGGCACTTTCACTTCAACCAAGATTGTGACCAGGAGTAACTTGAGTCTAGTCACCCTATAGCTGAACAATTTCAATTTTTCTCTTTGTTGTGATTTTTCTCCAGAGGACAATCAAATTCAGGCCACCCTGAATCTCTGCACATAGTTGGCAGAAGCATAAATTTGTGCATCCATGGTGGAAAACAGTGTGCTGGTCTCCCCAAAATTGAAAAAAGGGTTGGTGAGTAAAGGTGCCAAACATGGCAACTTGAGTTTTAGTTGCATGTCCATATGGAGAAATGGACAAATACAGTGGGCGGAGCATGCACGAAGGGATACTAACTATTTGGCTAACAGAGGGGGAGAGGGCATCAGAATCCCATCCTTTGTGACACTGGAGGAGCTGGAGACAACTGCACTAAGAGGAGTAGCTCGGGCACAGAAGGACTGCAAGACCTCACACCCGTGGAGTCCAAACAACATCTCAGAGCTGAGAGTAGAACAGAGGGAAGTGTGGGTGGGGTGCTGACCAATGGGTGTTGTTGCAGTTAGAGGACAAGACGGCTGGAGGGTTACCAGGCAAAGTGGTGGCTGAAGTTAACAGTAGTGTGCTGGGCATTCCAAGAATCTAACAGAAAGGATTTTGAAAAGTTTCACCATAAACAGAAAATGTTTTGGGTGAAAGCTGTGTTTAGCCTGATTTTTATATTATGCGGACAACACATGGCGCCCCATTCATATGTATGACTTCCACGTTTTTATCTCTCAGTTGAAAATACACAAAAATGTGGTCCTTTCAGAACACCTTTGAATGCAACACTGGGCTGGGAACTTAGTTGTTTGAACCCGCCGCCCTGGGTGGCTCAGGAGGAATGCCTTTGCTCTGTGTCTCTAGCTCTTCTTTCTCCAGGGCCACTCCAAGAAGGCCCCGCCCACTCTCCAGTCTCTCCTTTGCGGCTTCTGTTCGCTTTGGCTTCTTCCTCCTCCCTTCTCTCTCCTCCCGTTCCTTTGTTCCAGTCCCCTGGAGGACGGCTCTACCCAGCTGTAAGCTATGCACTTCTGAATGCCCTGTGGAGCCAGAAGCATTCCTGTCCCTAGCATTCAGGGACTCTGATGGGCACTGAAACCAGGGGGTGAGGGCTGGGCCAGGCAGAGAGACCTAGGCAGAGATGCAGCTGTCTTGTTGCTGTTCCCACTCTGGAGAGCTGCTAGGAGTGGGCAATTCCCTTCTCCTGGTCCCTCTTCTACCCTCCTTCCCCTTTAACCTGGGCACTTAGGAAGGCCACCATCGCTAGAATTCTACGGTGGTTGAAGAAACCCATCTCTTTCTCTTGGACTTGGTTATTTGGGGCTGGGTCCCAGTCCTTATTCTACCCATTATGGTTCATTACCAGAGACTCAATGGTCTAACTGCTCTGCCTTTAGGTTTCCTCATTTGTCAAACAGAAATAACATTTCTACCTATTTCATAGTGTTGTCATAAAGGTAAGCTGAAATGGCACGTGTAAATCACACAGCAAATACTATGAATTCGGTACTCAGTTGCCACTACTTTTAGTATAAGAATTACTGGCATAAGATTAATTCTTCTTAAAATGTGACCTGTGGCATCACAGTAGAATGTCTCTGTGAGCTTCAGGCTGACTTTTGGGGTCAGGAGGAAGACATAAGTGTAGGGGAGGCCTGAGCCCATCCACCTTTATCTATGAGTCCTCAGCAAAACCTCTTCCCCCAGGATGAGCTTCAGGATGAGCCCAAAATAGCCTCAATTCTTGGAAAGGGAACAAAGAGCAGGCTTTTGCAGATTCTGTAGGATGGTGAGAACTTGTATGTGGCAAGGGGGAAGCAGACCAGCCAAGGTCTAGGGAATGCTCCCAGGTCACTCAACGAGTCAGTGACCACAGGGAAGAGGGCCTGCAGGCCTTGGAATCTCCTTGCTCAGTCTCTGCTGGGGCTGTTTCCTCCTGTGGGAACTTTTCCATCTGCTTTCTTGACAGCATCCCTCTTATTAGGAGCGGTGCCTGCCACCTCCCCATGCCCCAGCTGCCTCTTCTGTGGAAGGGAGAGAGGGCCACTATTTCTGGGGACAACCTTGGGTTGTTCCTCAGGTGTCCATTTTCTTTTCAAAACTGGCCTGAAATTTGCCTAATGGACTAGGCTGGCTGGCCAGTGGACCAAACCTGAGGGACCAGGTCTCTCTGCCTCACTGTTGTGCTGGGATGACAAAGGAGCCCCACTATGATGGCTTTCCTCAACTATGTTTCTCTCTCTCTCTCTCTCTCTCTCTGTGTGTGTGTGTGTGTGTGTGTGTGTGTGTGTGTGTGTGTGCGCGCGCGCGCACGTTTGAATACAGGTAGCAGACACTTTTGGGAGTCAGTTCTTTTCTTCTTCCTTGGGTACCAGGACTCGGACTCCAGTCCTCAATAGCAAGTGCTTTTACCTGATGAGTTATCTCATCAGCCCTGACT
>CABHPP010124588.1:17827-37560 GCA_902168425.1 Peromyscus attwateri
TCTCTCTCTCTCTCTCTCTCTCTCTCTCTCTCTCTCTCTCTCTCTCTCTCTCTCGCAACCTCTGACTTCCACTGATAGCTTTATCATCGCCACAGTTTTGCCTTTTCCAGAATGTCTTATGGTGGGAAAGATACATTATGTAGCCATTTCAGATTGGCTTCTTTCATTTAGCAGTGTGCACAATGGTTCCTCTACACTTTGTCAAGGCTTGAAAGCCGATGGCTCTTTATCCCCAATGTCTCATCTCCTGTCTGTACCACAGTCTATCCATTTACCTATTGAAGAGCCGGCCACTGGCGATAAACACTTGTGTTCAGGATTTTGTGTGGACATAGTCTCAACTCACTTGAATAAACACCAAGAAGTATTATCACCAGATAAGGTGGTAAGAGTGTGTTTTGTCTCCTAAGTAACTGCCCACCTGTCTTCTGAAGGTGGCTGTGCTATTTCACATTCCCTCCAGAGAAGAATGTGTTCTTTCTCCTCAAAGCCTTGCCAGCATTTGGCATTGTTAGTGTTTCCAGTGTTGGCCAGTTCAGCTGGTATCTATGTGGCTGTATTTTGTTTTACCACGTAGTTTTGTTTTCAGCTTTGACTCCAGGAATGTGAGGTCTCCCACTGTGTTTATCCTTTTCAAGATTGTTTTGGTCAATTAGAGTCTTGTAATTCCATTAGTTATAAGATTGTCTTTTCTATTTCTTGCTAAAACCAAATCATGGCTGTTTTGTTAGAGATAATGGATCTATAGCTCATTCTGGATAGTATTAACATCTTAAATAATATTATTATCCAATCTATGAAATGGGATTTCTTTCCTTTTATTTGAATTTTCATTAATTTCCTTTTTTTTTTTTTTTTTTTTTTTTAGTTTTTTGAGACAGAATTTCTCTGTGTAGCTTTGCGCCTTTCCTGGAACTCACTCTGTAGACCAGGCTCGCCTCGAACTCACAAAGATCCTCCTGCCTCTGCCTCCCAAGTGCTGGGATTAAAGGTGTGCACCACCCCTGCCCGGCTAAAGATTTGTTTATGTATGTTTATGAATGCTCTACTTGCATATATGCCTGCATGACAGAAGATGGCATCAGATCCCACTATAGATCATTAATTTCCTTGAAGAACATTTTGTAATTTTCACTGTACAAGGTGTTTCCTCCCTTCTGAAGTTAACTCTTAAGTATTTCATTCTTTTGGCATTATAGCATAGTTCTCTTGATTTTCTGTAAGCTTTTCATGCAATCATGAGGGCTTCCTACATACAGGATCCTGTTATCTATAAGCAGAGGCCATTTTCCCCCTCCATTTCTAGTGAGAGTGCCCTTAATTTCTTTTGCCTATTGCTCTGATGTCATCAACCCTGTGTTGAGCAGAGTGAAATCAGATCCCCTTGTCTTGTTCTCAGTCTTAGAGGCTAAGACTTCAGCTTTTTACTGCTGAATATGTTCAAGCTCTGAACAGGTGTCTTTAAAATTGTGCTGTGCTATATTCCTAGCACCCATATAGAGTCTGGAACATAACTGTTATTGGAAAAAAATATATTTTTTAACTTAAAGAGCTAAAAGTATTTGTTTTTTTCTCTCTTCTTTGTACTTTCTTTTTTTGTTTGTTTGTTTGCTTTGGTTTTTTATAAAACCAAGTCTTACTCTGTAGCCCAGGCTGGCCTTAAGTTCATGACAGCCCTCCCATCTCAAGTTCTTCAAATGTGTGTGTGAGCCACCATGCCCGGTTTAAGGGTTAGAGGACAGTGGCACAGTGGAAAGTGTTATCACGCAGCACACCAGCAAGGAGCCGTGTTGGTCACTAATGATGGGCAGCAAGGCCACTCCAGTTAGGGTCCAGTTGCTTGGACAGTCTGCATTTTAGAGCCCCCTCATGCTGTCTTTGCCTTTTCTGTGTTAGACTTAACAGCTGGAAGGAGGCAGCATATGTTCCAATTCTTTGTATTTATGGCTGCTGAATAAATAACTTGCCACCCATTGGAAGCAAAGAAAATGAACAAACAGCTGTAAATTATACATACAAGTTGTTCATGCCCATACATGTAATAGCAAATGCCTCGCTATAGCAGAGCTTTCTAAAGGGCTTGAGTCTGTTGGCCTCAGTTTTAATTTGGGATGGCTGGAAGCATCCCTACCACCATTTCATTAGTCACGCCATTCGATTCCATCAGGATGTAGCCCTCAACTCACAGTAGATAAAAATTCTGATGAAGTGTAGTCTCAAAATGGGGAATCAAATGGTTTATTTAATGTATGGCCATCTCTCTCTATTTGGACTTTTAACAAGTAAGTGCTAAATACGAGCGAGCCGGTCTTCACATTCCCGTTAACAAGGTCATCTGAGTCACATTTTAAAGAACTTCTATAGATGCAGAACATTAAGGGTGGTGGAATGTAGCAGGAAGAACAGGCCGTTTGGTCTTGGTGAGGGGTTTTCTGGCTGAAAATAATTGAAACTATAAAGCTTGTACCAAAGAGGAGATGAGAACACTGGGAAGATGTTATAGGACCCAAGGGCAGGTGGGGCAGCCAGGCTGGGGAGAACAGGCCTGAGGAACCAGGGTCATTCTGTCTCGCTGTTTCTCTCCATGACTGGCCCTGCTCTCAGCAGATGGACTGTCCCTCCTCCCACACTCAGGGATCTCCAGCTGTTCAGTTCTGTCTTTTCACTGCTTTGGGGCCAGGGGCCAGCAGAGGTTGCCTGGCATCTTTGACATCCAAGTTCACGGAAGGCAGACACTCATTAGCTCATTTTGAGTCAGATGACCATGCCTGGATTGTTCATTTATGAATTCAAAACATCTGCACTAAGGCCCAGGAACTGTCTCAGCAGCTGACGATGCTTCCTGTCCTGTGTGAGGAGTTGTGTGTGAGGCAGTGGGAGAGGGAGGGAGGGACTGACTGCCTGTTTTGTGGGGTCAGATTGAGGGTTGCCATTTTCAGAGAAAGGGAAGTGTGGACTTAGGATTTGGGTTGTTTTGTCCTAGGTTTAAATCTGAACAACTCCTGCCCCCGCCCCATACACACACACCAGCTCTGCATGAACTGTGGCATATTAAACGACTCCTTTCAGCCTCAAGTTTTTAATCAGTAAAATGGAAACAATCCTTTATAAAGCAGTCAGGAGACTTGTCAAAGCGAATCAGTGCTTGCCACACAGCAGTTTGTCCACCCTGCTCTGAGCGGCACGACCTGTGTCAGCCGTTTCCTCACTTGCTTGCCTTGAGGTTTACGCTTTGGGGTGTTTACCTAGCGCCAGGCATTTGTAACTCCTGAGCCCCGAGTGTGGGTGCCACACCTCTTGTTCTTACCATGAATCACATTTTCCCCTCTTTTTCTAGTTCCCATTTGGCCGGCGCTTGCCTTGTGACATCTACTGGCACGGAGTTTCATTTCACGACAATGACATACTCTCCGGTCAAGTGAACAAATTTCCAGGTATCTGCTGTTATTGTTGGGCCTTTAGAAGTATCCTTAGGTCCAGAACATAGTCTTCCACAAGAACACGACAATGTTTTCAAACCAATTGTGAGGACTCTTAATTGAGAATGTTTGCCCATGCTCTGCCTAGCTGCTGTTGCCATGGGGAAGAAGTCCCCGGAGAACCATGAAAACTAACACTCCTGAGGGTCTGAAGATGCAGACTGGCCTTCACTGGTAAAGGTGTGCTTTCTGTGGGTAAAGTGTGTGCTGTGCAAACTTGAGGACTGGAGTTCGAATCCCCAGCACTCCAAGTATGGTGGTCCACCTGTAACCCCAGTTTCCTAGGGGCAGAGACAAAGAATCCTTAGAGCAAGCTACTAGCCAGACTAGCTGAATGGGTGCGCTCCAGGCTCACACAGTTTCCAGTGGCGGAAACTGACCTATTGAATTGAGATGGGTAGTGATGGAAATAGATACCAAATATTAACCTGTGGGCATCTACACATGTGTGTATACATAGGCATGTTTGCCAGCACACACATGCATACCACACACATATGTAAACATACACAAAATGTTTTGAACTTGTTGAGTTAGAGATATGGCACAGGGAGTCCATTGATGGAACTACAGTGTCTAAAGAAAGAAATACAGCCTTTCCTGAGCAGGGAACCAGGGTTCTGGGAACAGGTCACAGAAATGAAGACCCCATCTGCTTTCTCTTCAAGTACCGTAGTTGAAGGTACCATTAGAGTGAGCTGCTCTGGTCTCCACTCTAAGTGTCTAAGTGCCATAGGCTGTGGACAGCCTCGAGACTTACCCTGCGATGAGGATGGGGTGACAGGAAATAGTTACTATCACCTCCGTTTGCAGGGCTCAGTCTCCATGTCCGCGTCTTTTCTGTCTTTCTGCCCCTACCTCTATCTCCTCTACAGTCACTATCCTGAGGTCTTGTTTGACAGAGGCAAAGGGTAGTGGGACTCCTTAGGGAAGAGGGAGCATTTAGTTGAGCTTCCAGATACAAGCCTCACATTAATTTTGTTAATGCATTGTATTGTAATATTATATTCTATTATAATACAGTAATAAATAATTTTAAAGGAGAAAATCACTCAAGTTCCATCCCTCATTTTTTTTTTTTGAGACAGGGTTTCTCTGTGTAGCTTTGGAGCCTTTCCTGGAACTGACTCTGTAGATCAGGCTGGCCTCAAACTCACAGAGAATCACCTGTCTCTGCCTCCCAAGTGCTGGGATTAAAGGCGAGCACCACCACTGCCTGGCCCGTCCCTCATTTAAGATTATATTTTCTCTCAAAGTTTGATTTTTTTTTATGTACATGAGCCTTTTACCTGTATGTATGTATGTATGTATGTATGTATGTATATGTATGATGTGTGTGCAGTACCTGTGAAGGCCAGAAGAGAGCATCAAAATCCCTGAAACTGGAGTTACAAATGGTTGGGAGCCACCATGTGGGTGCTGAGGACTGAACCTGGGTTTAGTTCTGGAAAAGCAGAAAGTTTTCTTCACCCCTGAGTTGTCTCTCCAGCCCCAATTTTCTCAGACTTTAACCATGACCATCATTTTTATATTGCAGCCTCACAATGCAGTTACCATAGCAGAGTATCTTCTGTTCATGTCTTATCTTTTGAACTTGTATTGAAGGGAGAACCAATTTGCCCTTTTATTTAGTATCCTATCCTGTACCTTCAAGAAAAGGCTCTCAGCTAGCAGATATGGTGGCTCACATTTGTAATCCCAGCACTTGGGAGGCTGAGACAGGAGGATTGCCATTCATTTGAGGCAAGCCTGGGTAACATGATGAGTTGCAAGCTAGCCCAAACCATGGAGTGATACCCTGTCTCAAGACCAAAACAAACAACAAAAACACCACCTCTCAGAAAAAAAAAAACAACATCCATATATACATATCTACACACTGGCTAGTTTTGTCACATTCAACAGGGCTTTTAACCACTCAGACACACAAGGTTGCTACCATGTGCAGTAAGTACTTGGTTCACTTGGAAGGGTACAGGGTTGGAAGCACAACATGGCTGCCAGTCAGTATGGAGCATTTATCTTTAGTAGAATATTTGCAAAAGTTCTAGGGACTTGTTTCTGGCCCTCAGTAAAAGATAAGACACAAGGAGACAAGGTCCACATCTGTCTTGGGATGCCCACAGGTGCCAACATCTCTCAGTTATCTGAGGACCCCTGCAAGGCTTATGCCCAGTCACAAGGATCGTCACTCAGGAAAGCCCGGGGCTTCAGCTTCCTGCCTGGTGGTCATGCAGCTTGCAATCTGAGTTCATGTTAGCCGTGTGCCCTGTTCTTTGCTAACACAGCAGATATCCCACCTTTATTGGTTTTGAGGGGAACAGAGCTGGAAGTTATCCCAAGGTCAAATTTATTCTCAGAGAGGAGAAAGGGTTTTGTTAGAGAGCAAGAGAGAGCCCTGCAGCCAGGGTCTTTGCACACTGCTTTAATGAGCTCGCTACAATTTTTTTCTGTTTTGCTGCTCACAAAAAGGCTACTTCTTTAAAAGAAAAGAAAAAAGAAAAAGGACTTCTTGAGGTCGTGGGAGAAAATAGTTTGCACACAAACAGCACTGCATAGGCACCAAGTTCTTATGACCCAACTCACAATTCATCGGTGAGGTTGCCTCTCCATTTCTTTCTGCCCTGTCTCCCCTGATGGCTGAGAGCAAGAGAGAAGTAGCTAAAGAGGAAAAAGTACTCCTGTAGGACTAGCTTAGTACAAGAACATTCATTCCAAAGAGGCAAGCGTGCTCCGTCCTATATTCAACATGCCATGACTGGAACTCGTAATTTTCCATTTTGGAAACAGCAGTTAATTAACTGTGATGACACAGCTGATTATGTGGGAACATCGTGGAGGGGACAGTGCTGCCACACCCTCCGCCTTGGACAGACAGTACCCGCCAAGGCAGCGGGTAACTCCAGCCGGAACTGACTGACTTTTGATTCCTGTGGTGTCTGGGTCTTTCTCCTGCCTCACACATATCCCATTATTCTTAAATGTGCATTTCCCATGCATGGTGTATCCCCGGGAGTGAGTTCTGGTGGATGCTCCAAGAGAGGATGTGCTAGAAATACAGCATAAACTGAGAACTCTAAGACACTCATAATGGAATTTATCTTGTCTGTGTCACTGTATTAGATGCTACTTGCTTTTTTGTTTGTTTGGTTGGTTGGGTTTTTTTTGGTTTTTTGAGACAGGGTTTCTCTGTGTAGCTTTGCCTTTCCTGGAACTCACTCTGTAGTCCAGGCTGGACTCGAACTCACAGAGATCCACCTGCCTCTGCCTCCCGAGTGCTGGGATTAAAGACGTGTGCCACCACCGCCCAGCGTTACTTGCTTTTCTATGGGTAATTTTCTTTGTACAAAGATTCATTTTATCGTAACTGATGTATTAAGATTTTTCATTAAAATATCCTGATTTAGATAGGTCTTTGTTTTGGTGGCTTTGTTGTTGTTGTCTTTATTTTGGTTTTGGTTTTGAGACAAGGTCTCTGGATGGCCTGGAACTCACAATGTCAGTCTGGCTGGCCTCAAACTGGCTGTGATTCTCCTGCCTCTGCCACATGAGTGCTGGGATTCCAGAGGTATGCCACCACACCTGGCTCTGTCTTTGCTTTAATGAAGTCCAAAATTGTCATTTCTTAGCTTGCAGTCAGCAGTTTTCTACTGCGTTCCCAGGTCTGAGATGTGAGGTGGCACACGGCGGTCAGGGGCTTCTCTGTAGGTGGGAAAGGGAGCTTCAGAGAGGAGTGTGTGAGAGATGACCAGTCAGCGTCACTGGTTCAGGAAGGTGAGTGAGTCATCGTAAGAGCTATGCTGGAGAAAGGACATGCAGCCTGGGTGAGATCCTGGAGGAAAGGGGTGTGCCTCTCCCCACCCCACACAGGGAGCTGGTCTGGTGCACACAGCTCCAGCATGCCACCCATTCAGCTGAGAGCAGGTGATGTAGACAGCCAAAGGATCCAGTGGGGCCGTGGGAAGGGACAGCAGGGACCCACCCAAGGGCAGCACTGCTGTAGCTGGAAGTCACTAGGAGCCGAAGACCCTTGGAAGCCAAAGTGTGCCGTAGCCAGCTTGCACTTTAGGAAGGTCAGCCAGAGGGTCACTTTGGAGGCAGCTGAGAGAGGAAACGGATGCAGGTAAGAATCTGAGGCACTCTTGGCACAGAAGGTGAGCCATGATGGTGAAGATGGAGGAGAAGCTGGGCGGGAAATGTGTTGTTTGGCAGTTGTAATGTGGGCTCTCTATTTAATGACAGGAACTGTGGTTATAAATGGTACTTCAGCATGGGTGGCATGCTGGAGCTGTCTGCACCGGCCCAGCTCCCTGTGTGGTGTGGGGGAGAGGCACACCCCTTTCCTCCAGGATCTCACCAGCCTGCCTGCCCCAGGCTGCATGTCCTTTCTCCAGCACAGCTCTTATGATGACTCACTCACTCTTCCTGAACCAGTGACGTGGGCGAGGCCGAGGACCAACCTGTAGGCTCTTTGTTAACTCCAATGGGGTAAGACCCATCAGGCCCTGTGACTCCAGCAGAAGAACTTGGGGCTCAGAGTAGTAGCCGGAGGCAAGCACTTGGTATCAGTAGCCGTGACTTGAGTCCAGGGGCTCTTGCTGCCGTAGGAGATGTCTTAGACCTCAGTGAGTGACCCGTGGATGCAGTCAGCGTCAAGAGTATGGTGACAGATGGCAGGAGCCTAAACGCGGGCTATTGTCAGAGACAGCAAGCCCCTAGCCTTTGGGTAGGCCAGGAGGAATGGAAACAATGTAGGAGAGAGGTGACACATGAGAGAATGAGGCCAAAGCTGCTTTCAGCTGTGTGTGTGGCTCAGGGAGCCACTGAGCCACCAGGAACAAAAGACAAATTACCAACATCGAGGTCAGAAAACCACGTAAGCCCTCAGCTGTAGGATGCAGCCAAACTTTTGAGCAGAGGGAAAGAGACGGGGAGCCACTGCAAGTCACTGTGGGTTCTGGAGCCCAGGGAGGCTCTCAAGTAGAGAGAGGCAAATCACAGAGCCTCTGGGACCTGGAGCCTGAGGGGCATGGAGACTGCAGGGCACAGAACCTACAGGGCCTTTGGGCAGGGGTGGAGTCTTCAGGGCACGGAGCCTGTGGGGCTTTGCATGACTGCTCCTAGGTATGGTAGAGGAGAAGGTTTACTGTAGATAAAGGGAGAGCATAAGTCGAGGCAGGGACATCTGGGAGAGTCCAGAGTGGACACGACCAGACTGAGCTGCGCCGTGTGGGAGAAGGGGAGAGAGGGGAACCATGTGCAGCAGCCATGAGGACAAAGGTACAATAGGGTGAGTAACCAAAATGTCTAGATTGTATAGGGAAGAGCCTCTGGGGGAAGGGCAGCCCAGCCCCTGGGGCTGGAGAGCTCAGGATAGAGGGCGAGGGCGGGGTATGCCAGCCATACCCTGTAACAGATAGGGATGCTGGGAGAGTCTGGGGGCAAGTCCTCTTTGATATGTTAAATAGGCACCTCAGCCATTTGTCCCAGGGTTGAGACTTAACACTGGCCATCACTTCACTTCACATATTTACTGGGGAGCATGGGCTTGGCTCTGCTAGAAACCCAGATAACCCTGAGCAGGGCTGCCGTGTGAAAAGACACCACTCCCCACATCTACATGAGCTACATGCAAAGGATGCCAGTGACCTCCATGACAATAAAGCGTGCCGCACAAGCATGAGGACCTGAGCTTGATCACCAAAATCTATGTCAAAGGACCAGATGTGGGAGTGGGTACTTGTGGTACAAGTGCCATGCGTCAGTACAGGCGGATCCCTGGGCCTCACTGGCCACATAGGCTAGCCTAATTGTTGGGCTCCAGACCAGTGAGAGACCCTGTCTCTAAAACCAAAGCAGGACCGGGGAGATGTCTTAGCAAGTAAAGCTCTTGTGTAAACATTAAGACTGGAGCTGGGGTCGCCAGAACCCATGTTAATGCCGAGTGGGCATGGTGGCCTGTGTGTAATGTCAGTGCTTGGAAGACAGGAGCCCCAGAGCAAGCTGGCTGGCCAGACTAACTATTGTTGAGCTCTGGGTTCAGTGAGAGACTCTGCCTCAATGAATAAAGTGGAGAGCGATGGAGGAAGACTCAAACAGCTAAAGGCCTCCACACACACGTACACACACACGTACACACGTACACACACACACACACACACACACACACACACAGAGTGAAAAAGTGGTGAACAGCTCCTGAGGAATGATACCAAGGTTGCCCTCCAGATGTACGACCATATATACCCACCTACCCACATGAACACATGCACACAGGCACACACATGTACACAAACACACATAAAGACCAAAATGTCCACATATTTTTAAGTGGACATTTCCCTCTGGGCAAATAAATGAATGAGAGTCAGGAGATGTGCAAGCCGGTACTCACTCCCATAGTGCTGAGCACCGCATCCCCTCATAATTAATATCATACATTATGCTATGGATGCTTTCCCCTCTTCCTGTCCTTGATTCAAGGAGATGGATTTTATGCTGAAAGGCATGTGTTTTTCTATTTTATACTTTTAGTAGTCATGAAAGATTAAAACAAAGCAGCTTAATTAAGTTTCTCATAATGTCACCAGAGTCCACTAGACAATCTTCTCTGGAACAGGATAGATAGGGTCCCTAAAATAACATGCACTGGCCATATAATAAAGAGGGGGCTCCGTTTTAAGTGAGAGAACCTCGTCACCCACAAAGATGACAAAGGACAGTCTCAGACTCAAGACTCAAATGGAGGCAAAACCTCGTCTTCTCGCTTCAATAGGGAAGGGAATAAATCGACCGATCCTCCTTACTTTAGTAGAGCCTCCTAATCCTCGAGTCTCTGCTGCCCTAGAAAGTGACCGTGGTGGGCGGGGAGGCTTTAGAAGTCCCTGGTGGCCTGCCCTGGTTGAGCCTCATGGCTTCTCCTCTCCCCAGGCATGACGGAGATGGTGCGTAAAATCACTCTGAGCAGAGCGCTGAGAATCATGCAGAACCTGTTTCCAGAGGAGTACAACTTCTACCCTCGCTCGTGGATTCTGCCTGAGGAGTTCCAGCTCTTTGTCGCTCAGGTAGATAGCATGCTGGACCTGTGGCCCTTGAATGATAAGTATGCTTGTGACTGCAGCTGTGTTGCTGGTCCTGTGTGCTGGGAGCTGGGCCAAGGGGACACCAGGAGGTTGAGCAACTTGCTTGTACACTGTGAGTATTGGCAGCCATTGAGGCAGCTTGCAGTGTGGAACAGGCAGGGCAACAGGTAGGTAAACTGAGGTGACAGGTGCTAGAGCTGGGTCATGGAGTCAGGGAACCAGCAAACCAGGGAGGTGGAGCAGGTGTGGAGGCCACAAGTGAAATGGGCCATGGGGGGGGGGTGTCCTGGGGGTGGGCTCCCCAGCCAACAGCACAGTAACAACAGCAGGCCTGACAACCCGAAGCATCTACTTTCCAGTGGTCCATCCCTTCCACCTCGAAAGCAGTGTGTTCGACCATAAGATACTCCAGAGACTTGGCTACCGGTTTGAAATAGCAGTGGTGGTGAAGTGGGACCAGAACCAATGTTTAGTTTAGTTTTTGTTTTTGACAAGATTCATTTCAGACCATTCCAGACCCTTTGACAAGTTCTGCAGAGCATGCCACAAGTATGGACTACAGGGTAACTGCCATAAACCTTGGTCTCCCTGGGACAAGTCTGCTATCTTAGTGGTTTTACTGTAGTCTGGGCATTATGAGTACCTCAATGTTGTTTTGGGGTCTAATATAAAAATCTAGAATTTGAAATAAGATTAAGATTTACCAAACACAAAAATAGCCTGCTTGCTGGCCAGTGGTGGTGCACACTTTTGATCTCAGCACTTGGGAGGCAGAGGCAAGCGGATCTCTGAGTTCAAGGCCAGCCTGGTCTACAGAGTGAGTTCTAAGACAGCCAGAGCTGTTACACAGAGAAACCCTGTCTTAGGGAAAAAAAAGAAATAAATAAAGGAAAGAAGGGAGGGAGAAAGGGAGGGAGGGAAGAAGGAAAACCAAAACAAACCCCAGCTTGTTCATCTTTAAAGAGAAGCATGGGGGCTAGAATAGATAGATGGATGATGGATGGTAGACACGTGGATCTGTGTATTTATTGAGTCAGGTGTATTTATTATGTGTAAATTTTGTTTCAATAAAGTTAACTTTTAAAACAGCTATCAGCACTTCCACTTTCTCTCCTGGCCCTGCTCACCCTTCCCTCTGGTCTCTTCAACTCTGTCTAAGGAGTAAATGGGCTGTCAGCACTAGATCTGGGGGCATTTAAGATCTAGTGAGATAAGTACACCCACTATCCATCCCCAAAGCCCTGTGTGCATCCTCGTGGTCAGTTCTCTCTGTGCTCAACCCTCTTGCTGCAGACAGAAAAGTAAATAAATCAATAGTGCCCAGAGAGCCATCTTTGTTTGTTGTGTGGCTTCGTCATCTGTGTGTTTATTGCTGACAAGTGTTCCATTATGTGAATATACCACTATTTGTTTATGCATCCTGCATTTGATGGGCATTTGGATTTATTTCCAGGTCGGGGACAAGAGGAAGGCGCCTGACTGCTAAGCTGTAGGTTTGTAGGTGCATCTGTTCTTGGGAACCTTAGGATCATGTGACCTTTGTGATTTCCAACTTTCTCACCAGCAATTCTGAAGTAGCAGTTCCTCATTGGGAGACCCTTTAGATGTTCTGATGGGTATAATTGTATTTCTTTTTAGTAACTTTTTTTTTCTGAGATAGGATCTTCCTAGAATTACAAGCAAGGGCTGCTATGTTCAAATTTAGTTACGTTTTCTTTTCATGTACTTTTTTTATATTTAAGAGTTTGCTCTTGTTGTTGTTCTTTTATTTTATCCTCCTCCTCCTCCTGAGACAGGGTGTCACTATGTAGCCCAGGCTGTCCTGAACTCACTCTGTAGACCAGGGTGGCCTTGAGCTCACAGAGATCTCACCTGTCTCTGCCTCCCAGGTGCTGGGATTAAAGGTATATTCCACCATGCCTGGTAATATATTATTATTAATATATTAATTATAATTATAGTTAATTAATAACATTGAAAAATATTATTATTATGTGTGTGAGTGTAAGTGTAGTAGACATGCATGCACCATGGTATTATTAAACAACCTGGCCCCAGTCAGATTCGGCCACCTCCCTTCAATAAACCAATTAAAAGAGACAAATCAAAAATTGAAAGCAGAAAAAAAACCCTGAAAGACATTTATTCCATGTGTCCCCATTGGGGAGGGGCAGAGAGACCCAGCAAACCCCTCAAAGGTCCTGAAGAGAGATTGACGATGTTTAAGTGGAGGGCCTGGGATGCCCATAAGTCAACAGCCCTTTCAAAGCATGGTCCTGCCCACCACTGAGCCATCCTAGTCTGCTGGGGCTGCGCTTTCAGGCTGCATGGTGGTCTGACAAGTTGTTAGAGCTGTGTGACATCTCTTTCTGAGTGACAAGCTCCCTTCTGGCTGGTTCTTTTCCTTCCCCCAGAATGAGAGTCCTAGGGAAATTCCTATTTCTTTGGGGGTCCATTGTTTCAACAGCTGGTCATATGGAGTAACCTGAATATCTCTTTAGAGTATCTTTATTTCTACCAGGTCTGTGGCAGTGGTTCACATGTGAAGGGCAGAGGTGGTTCTCTCTCCCACCATGCTCTGAGGCAGGGTCTCTATTGTACAGTTTCCTCCCAGCTGAAACCTTAATACAATAAATTTCCCTGGGAGCTCTGCTTTGAATACCGCTCAGATAGTTTTATATTTTGCATTTTTATTATCCCTTACAGTGTTCTCTGCTTTTCTTTGAGAATTCTTTTGTTCGTGGGCTATTTATAAATGTATTGTTTAGTTTTACAATTATTTTGAGATTCTCCAAATACTTTCTGTTATTGATTTCAATTTTATTTTGTTAATGCTGGAAATTATAGGCCTTAGTTATCTCAAGCTCTTTAATTTTTATAAGATATGATTAACATTTTTATTACACCTTTGTTTGTTTGTGTCAGTGTTGCGGTGGGCACTCACGTGCCACGGTGTGTGGAGGGCAGTGGACAACGCTCTTTGGGAATAGGCTCTCTCTTCCTGCCATGTAGGTTCTAGGAATTGAACCCAAGCTGCAGGCTTGGCACCAGGACATTCTCCTGCTGCTCCCTCGGTCTTTTAAAATGTATGAAACATTTTCTTCTTGTGGCCCACATGTTATCTGTATTGGTGAGCATTTCATGTACACTTGATTTGTATTCTGGTACAACCAATGTGGCATTCTATAAATGTCAGGTCTAGTCAGTTCTTTGTAGGGTTCTGTCTTCTTTTACTGATTTACTGACCATTACTGAAATTTGCAATTATGGTTGTAACTAAGATTGTGTTTCTTCCTTAAATTCTGTCTCTGCATGTGTTTCAAAATGTTTAGTTTAATGATTGGACTTCTTTATAAGATGGTTACTTTGCCCTGAAGTCTTCTTTCTGTGACACTGACGGGCATCTTCCGGTTTTTATTGGCTTATTGTTTCCATGATAGACTTTCCTCTTCTCCTACTTTCAAACTATCCACATTTAAACCAGTGCTTTTTGTTGAGAGCATGTATATAGGTTATTGTATTTTAGCCTGCTTGACAGTCTGTGCCTTTTAATTATTGTATGTAAAACATTTACACTTAGTGTGTCATATTGTCTTGGAATTTGGGTCTGGACTTTTGCTAATTATCTTCTATTTATCTTTAGATTAATTGAATTAAAATTTTGCTTTATCTCTTCTTTAGGTTTATTAAATATATCCATTTAAAAATATTTTAGTTTTTAGCCTAGTCCTATAGTTGAGGGTTTGCAGAACATCTTGAGCTTATCATATTTATCATTAATTATTACCATATTCCTAAGAAAATTCAAACAGCTTAAAACAGCACAGGCCTGTCTCTGTCCTCAGCCTACATGTTTTGCAATATACTTTACTGCTAATTCTATAGCAGACCATTAATTTTTTTTAATTTTAAATGCCGAATGTCATTTATTGAAGGGGGGAGGAGGTCTTAAATACAGGCTTACAGCACAATGGGAGGGCCCTGGAGGGCAGAAGTTTGCTACTGATGTTTTACAATCTTGCTTCTAATCTGTTAATGCCCATTATTCAGGATACACAGACAAGGAACTTCTCTTAAGCATTCAGGAGGGTGGAACCTGGCAGGGAATTGGCATAGGGAGGATATCAAGGTCAAGGTGCGCAAGCAAGGCAGCAGTTGCCCAAAACGGGGGCCAGGGCCCTACTGGTCCCCCTTTTATTAATAAATGAGCTTCTGACTTGGGTTGCGTGGGACGTCAGCAGGTCACCTTACCCGTCATGGAGATGCCTGCCCAGGCCACACAGGTGCTCTGTCTTAGGTTGGTGAATTCCCCCCAGGCATTACCCGTCTCTGAATACTCATTTTCATATAGGCTCAATCGTGTGTGAGCTGCAGAGTTAACTGCTGCCAAAGATCTCAAAGTGGCACTGGGCTTGCAATCTGTGTGTTGGATACAGAAAAGACCAACAGAGGTACTATCTCACCCATAGCCAGTAGGCTAAAGGCAACTGAGCCATTCCCTTCCTTAACGAGCCATATTGTGCGTTGGCAGACCATTAATTTTATGCTTCAAAAAGTTCTGTGTTGTTTTGTTTGTCTCATAAAGTCTGGGCTGGCCTCAAACTCACAAAACCCCTTTTACTGCTGAAATGACAGGTATGTGCCTCCACGCCCGTTGAAAAGTTGCTTATCTTAGAGAAACGGAAACTACGTATATTCAGCTTTGGTTCTCACCACACATCCATGCTACCCCAGCACTCTGAACTCTTTCTTTAGGTCTGGATCCCTCTACTTTTGCTTTTGTCTGACCTGCAGGATTTCCATTAGCTTTTTTTTTTTTTTTTTTTTTTTTTTGCTGGCTTGTCGGTGGCAAATTCCCACAGGTCTTATCTGAAGTGTATTTTGAAATGATTTTGGACTCCTAAGATTTTGCAGAGTTAGTGCAGAGTGAGTTCTCCTCCTCCCTCCCTGTATCCTCCCCAGTGTACATTGTACAGTTGCTGAAACTGGGAATGAACACTGATGTACTGTTAAGTAACATGCTAATTCCTCCTCTGGTATGGGGTCTAGCCTCTGACTCCTGTTAGCCTCCTCCAAGCTGTCAGTCTTTGGTGTTCATGACCTTGACTTTCTGAGCAGTATTGCCAGTTTTTGTTGTTTCAGAAGGATCTTCAATTTGATTTTATCTGAATTCTCTCACAGTCCAATTTAGATTACACATTTTTTTGTTTTTACCAAAAATAACACAAAAGAGATGCTGTGACCTCCTCAATTCAGCAGACCAAGAGGTGGATAATACCAGTGTTGTACTCCTGATGGTGTTGGTTAAATTAGTTGTTACATTGTCTGCTGTGTTTCTTTACTGCAGAGTGATTATTTTAATTTTTGTAGTTACTTCGTGTCTTGCCGGGAGATAGTCTTTTTAGACAGCATGGAGAGCCTGTAAGCATTATAGTCCCCTCCCATTTGAGACTGTTGTCAATTTCCATATCAATCTGCCCAAAATCCCACTGGGATTTGTTCAGTCCTTGTATCATTTGAATAGAACTGACTGCTTAACGACACGAAATCTTCTGACCCATGGACATGAGTCATGCCTCTTTTAACCGAGGTTTTCCTTAACGTTCTTCTTACCATGTCTTTGACCCTGCACGGTGTTGAACAGAAGTGATGCAAGCAGACATCCTCCTGGTTTACGTCATTTGTGGTTTTGATGTGAAAAGTGGTGTTGCCTGCACGGTGTTCATTAGCTCGTCTTTACCCCCACTCAGCACTTCCAGCATCTTTTCAGGTCAGTGCTAGATCACATCCCATTACATGAAGAGATCATAACTTGTGTTAGGTAGTTCTCATACTTGTTGTTGTTCAACAAATAACATTATAAGGAACATCCTCATGGGGTGGGGGGTCGGCTTTTCATCAAATAGGTAAGTCATCCCTGTGCTGAACCATGACATGTACTTTCTCAGGCAAAGCCAAGCACAAAGCTTGGTCAGACATGGGAAACAGGTTCCTCTGCAATGAGTGCCTCTGTCTCTGTCTCCGTGTGTACTGGTGTGTAGGGATGGGGGGTGGTGTGTGTGTGTGTGTGTGTGTTAGAGGAGGTGTGAGTCACTGTAAAACAATAAAGAAATCTGGAGCTTTGTGATTTCTTGTGTGGATTAGTAGTGAGTGCATTTCATCCATGCAAGGGGGAGGCCCAGTTCCCCTGCTGCCCATGAGCAAAGTCCTTACCAAAATGCGAGCAGCAGGTGGCGCCAGGCGGAAGCAAGCAGGCTCCTCAGTGGAGATTTTTGTGAGGGCTGCAGGAAAAAGCAGGCTTGCTTTCCAATTCCAGCAGATGGCCAATCAAAAAATTCCTTGGAGTTTTTTTGGGCTTTTTTTGTTTTGTTTTGCATATGGTCTTCCATCTGGGTATTTGAGAAAAGTAGAGTTTTGTTATCAAAACAGCACTTATTATGGTGAAAGAGTTTGTATTTCTCAGCGAAGTTTTTTTTTTTTTTTTAGTGAATAAAGCCAAAAACCTGCTCACTAATGTCTTGCAGCTTCTCGGAGGGAGCCATTGAGCAGAAGTGCTTCAGTTTTCCCTGCAGATGCCGTCCTGAGTTAACTCCTAAGATTCAGTGCCTCAGGGTGGAGTCAAGTGCATTGTTTGAAAAAACGAGACAGAGGCCGATGTTCTCCACTGGGTTTAAACCGGGGGAAGTGAAGTTCTAAGTGGGTCTGAGTAAAGGCAGGAAAAGAACTGCAACCCACTGTCATAGCCTTTTCTCTTTGTCCAATAACCTTTGGTGACTTAGCTATTTGCATGGCTGTCTGTGATGGTTAGTTTTGTCAACCTGACACAAGACTCACCCAAAGAGAGTCTCACTAAAAGATTGTCTACATCAGGTTGACCTGTGGGCACGGTAGTGGGGAACTGTCCTGATTGTCTTTGTTGATGTGGGAAGACCCAGCCCACTGTGGTTAACACCATCCCTGGGGCTTGGGGATCCTGAACTGTACAAGAGAAGAAAAGCCAGCTGAGCACTGGTAAGCAAGTGCACACGTGTTCACTTATCTCCCTCTGCTCTTGACTTTGGACGTGCTGTGACCAGCAACTTTGGGCTCCTGCCACTGAGATGTCCCTGCAGTGGTGGAGGATAAGCTGGGAATGTAAGCCCCGAGCCTCCCTTCTCCATGCTGCTCTTTGTCAGGATGCTTTACCACAGGCAATGAGTAAAACTGGAACATTTCCTTCATGGAGACAGTATGCTGATCTGCCTGCATTGGGGTCATCAATAGTTTGTTCAAAAGATGCAGTTTAAGCTCCTTGATTTGCCTCAGAGAGTCCTGCACCCCTGCAGCCTCACCTCACACAGTCCCAATTCCTCCTCCTTCCACACTCTGTGAACATGCATGTGTAGGCCAGAGGACAACCTCAATGTCATTCCTCAGGAGCATCCACCATGGTTTGTGGGGTGGAGTCTCTCACTGACCAAGCAGTCTAGGCTGGCCAGCAAGCTCCAGCGACCCTCCTGTCTCAGACTCCCTAGTGCTGAGATTACATGTCATATGGTCCCTCTGTGCCCATCTTTTTTTTTAATGGATTCTAGGGGGTCAAATTCAAGTCTTCCTGTTTGCAAGTCAAGCACTTTACTAACTGGACTATTTCTCCAGCACCCTATTTGGTTTTTAGGCATCAGCCTCTTGACCTCTCTTTGTGCCATGTTTTTGCTGAGAGCTTGTGACTTCATCTTTTGTGTTTCCTCCAGCTCCCAATGCTGTCTTATTTCATGTGACTGATGTTAACTATTCTGTCTGTTTGTCTTTCTACCTTTTTGCTGTTGTTTTGAGACAGGGTCTCAAGAAGAAGGTTGGCCTCAAGTTTGTTAGGTAGCTGAAGATGGCTTTGAACTCCTAATTCTCCTACTTCCAATAGCCAGGTGTTGGGATGACAGGCATGTGCCTCTATACCTACCTCAATTCTGATAATTCTTTAAACTCCTGCCAAGCTTTTCTTTCTCCACCAAGTCTTCTCTGCTGCCCACATCTGGGGCAGATCCCAATAGCATTGGGCTGCTTTCTTTATGGTATTTAGGGTTGGTAACTACATTTCCTTCTCTCTTTCTCCTGCTGTGAAGTCTGATTGGCCTTATTGATCACCCACACAAAGTAGATGCTTAAGTACATCTGCCTAATTGAACTGAAAGGTTTTACCTCTTGGAAGGTCGGCCATTGACTTTGGCCTCAAAGATCAGTGTGACTTGACCTGTCTCCCAAGAACATAGAACAGACTTGGGCGACAGGAGACTTAGCAAAATAATGCCATCTAGTGAGAGGCCCAGGGAGTCACTCACTGGTCAGCCTGCTCAGGTATTGTCCCAACCTCCACCTGGCCACATGAGTCTTTTCCCATCGGGAGCAGATACAGAGGATGGGATGTTGGCCCGTTTTTGACACGCAGCATCCCGAGAGGCTGAGGCTCAAGGTGGTGATATCGAGTGAGCAAAAGACTGGAGACAGAAGTGAGGGGACCCCAGATATCAGAGGAGTTGGATGATTCAAAGGCATGACTTCATCCCTCCATCTGCTTCGTTTCCCTTTTTTATTTCTAAAAATAGATTGTCACCCCTTGCTGAGATGGCTAATGCTGTCTCTGTATCCCTTGCTTACCAGCTGGTACATTTCCTAGGATGATGATATCATCTCCAGCTCAAATTGTTGCTCCTCTTTGGATTGAGAAGGTCTGCCTAGGTCTCATGCATTAGCCCAAGTGACAGCTGGCACCTGCTGCCCATTGGGGGCTTTTTATGCACATGGCCTGTTTTATCTCCATTCAGCATTGGCTGCTCCCATCATCTGTCACTTGCAGAGGCAGAGATGAGGGGTCATAATGGTAGGCTTATGTGCATATATGTGCAAGTAGACTTGTGTAGCTTCCACCCCTTGTGGTAGACAGACACTTCCTGAGATCTGCCTGTGCCAAGTGCCAGGGCTACCAAACAAGCTGGAAATGCCCTTGTGTTTCTGTGCTGGAAGGGTGATCATCCACCTATCCATCCACCAATTCACCCATCCACCCACCCACCCATCCATCCTTCCACCCATCTACCCATCCACCCACCCATCCACCCATCCACCCACCCACCCATCTACCCATCCATCCACCCACCCATCCATCCATCCACCCATCTACCCATCCACCCACTCA
>CABHPP010124589.1:0-25152 GCA_902168425.1 Peromyscus attwateri
ATGTTGTCCTCTTTACCATGCTGAAGTTCACGGTTTGGCTTGTCTCTGAAGTCTTATTATCGTCTGTCTTGGCAGCTTTTTGCTTCGACTCCAGGTCCCAGTGGTTCAATGTCCCTTTTAGTACTTGTACTGTCATAGATACGGATGAGATGCCCAACCAGATGCTAGCCTGGGCATCCTTTCTGAACAACCTGCATCCTTTCTCTTCTCCTCTCTCGGTGAGGCGGTGACAGTCTGAGTGGTCCAGGAAGGAGCTGCTGGGGAGGGTGAAGTAATAATTCAGTATTTAAAGACAGCCCTCCCATGCACCAGCCAGCTCTGAGATAACAGCTCCCCATCCCCACAATTTTCTCCCTGCTCTCACTCCCGTCCTTTATTCTCCTAGACTATTTAGCACTTATTTTTAACCCAGTGTTATCGCGACAAAATGCCGAGGAGTTATTATGATGTTTCTGGGTAGGAACAGCCTCCATTTTCAGGCTTCCTTTGGTCCTCACGCTAGTTAACAGTGAGTGCCTGACCCTTCGGCTTCTGAAGACAGACTCTCCAGCTTGTCATTATTTTCTCCAGTGCCAAACACAGTTCCACCATGGGGCAATTAATGATAGACGCTGAATGGCTCCAGAGAACCCTGTCTTGGTCCTTTCCATGATGTGGCATTGCCCCTGTGCCAGGCCACAGCTAATTGGGGAAAACAAAACATTTTCAAAGATATGAATTCAGCTTGTGAGCTACACTGGCAGACTTATGCATAGGCACTTGTCTCCAAGCTATGGCCAAAGTGTGTGGAAGAAGGAACAGTTACATTTGCTCCAGTTTTCTTGATTTCTTTCCTGGCTAGATCAGAGTAGAGAGGCATGGCGGGGGAGGGGGGGATTGTGACTGTGGGTGAAAAATTTAACTCTTCTCAGTGTCTATGCAAGCCATCTTCCCCCTCCCTTCTGTTCTCCTCCTTCTCTCTCTTCACATACATGACAGGGTGACTGGATCCTGTGTTTATGTGACCTTCATTCAAATAGCCATCAAGAACTGATGAGGTCGTTTGCTATCCAAAGAATATAACTACTATGTCTTAGTTGACTATTTCTGGTCAACTGTGGCCAGTGTGGCGAGTAAAGTAGCTCAGGAAAAGTGTATGGGGCAGAGGTGGCAGGAGAGGATCACTCAGTCTCTTTGAGCTTTCGTTGGGTCACATTGGTGTCACCTGAAATACAATATTTGCCATTATTGCCGTCACGTCTTAGGTTCTTTAACCTTTTTATGCTTTGTTTTTCTACTTTTTAAGGCTTGGGGAATAGATGTGATCAGAAAAATATATAAAATGTACATAAATATTTATACAAGAAGAATCCAAAAAAATACGTCAAAACGTATTGTTTTCCCCCCAAAACTTAGCAGTAACTACAGCCCTACCTGAGACCCAAGTGAGGCACATTGATCACAGACCTGTAATATTTCACGATCCCAGCAGAGGGCAGGCCTTCCAAGCAAATGCCTGTCCTGCAGCATTTCCAGAGAAAGGAAGGATTCCAGCAAGAACTGGCTGGTTCTGGCAAGAGCAGAAGCTACCAGGTTCCAGAAAAAGTAAAAAACCATTTTCAAGACTTAGATGACTTATTGGCTGTGTATCCATAGCCGCTATTTGTGCACAACCACCCCGTTCAGCTTTGTCTTGGCTTCTGAGCCTCGGCCCTCTTCTTCCCTGAGTCATGACTAACATCATTCCAATTTAAAAGAAAATGAAAGTCTTGGAGAATGTTGATTTTCTTTCTTTTGTTTTGTTTGGGGCTGACAACACGCTCCAGAATGTGACATTAAGTAAACGCACTGGAGTCTTCGGGTGTCCTAGAAGAACTCATGAAAAGTAGGGTGTTGTTCAGTTCAGAGAAATGACAGCACGGGAGGACAGGCCCGTCTTTACACTTTAGCTTTGGGTAAGCACCTGATCAGTTTATGCGGCAAGTCCCTTGCTACCTAACACTAGGACCCTGTTGTCTTCACCCATGAAAGCAGGGATGACAGAAGAACCTACCTTGGGTCGCATGAGAATAAAGTGTCATCTCTATGCAAGTTCATGCTTTCTAGTATGTAGAACGATTTCAATATGATTATCATGATAAACATTTTATCCCAGTGATATTACACCCATCCCTTATCATAGGGATAGGAACCTATATTGCTTTATTATTACCCCTTTTATTACAGCCTTATCTTCTCTCACATATCAGGCAGTTTCTGAGGCATTAGTATAAGGTCTAAACTACAGGGACAGGGCACATTTTACATGGGACCCTGATATATTAGACCAAGTACAGAGAAAAATGACCAACAAGGGGAAGCAGTTGCTAACTCTCTTATGAAAATTAGTTGAAGGAGTTGGAGCATATTCCATCCGTGGGAAATGTAAGAGTTGTTTTCAAATATGTGAGGACCTGGAGGGCATACATGGTCCTGTACGAGAGCCTAGTCCTGCAGAGCAAGTGGCTTTTGTTTCACTAGGCTAGCCACCAAGGGGAGTTGCTGACCCCACCTCAGTTTATGTCCATTTCTCAGCATGGGGGTTCTTGAAACTAATGTAATAATGGACTGAGAGTCATAATTTCTTAAGGGAGCTTATGTTCCAGAGTCCAGAAAAGACACAAAAAGTCCTCATTATGTCTTCCTGGGCCAATGGCGCCATTTCCTCTGCTTTGCCCTTCCCTCTGAATAGAACATTTGCAGGAGCCAGGCTTCCTACAGAGGGTAGCAGTTTTGACACTCAGCATCCTACAGTCCTAAGCCTCATCCTGCCTTGCCCTGAGCATCATAACCCAAGCCCGGCATTACTAAACCTGGAAACCCTCACCCTAAGCGGCCGCAGCATCCACACATGCACTTGATGTTGAGCTGTTGTTGCTACTTTTTTAGCACCAGGGGATTTCCTGACTTTCTTCTAGCATCCAGTCCTACCATAAAGGTCAACTATTTTACTTGTCAGTAGAAGTTAGGTTTGGGGTGCAGATGCCTGAGTTATCATATTCTAAGGCAAATATTAGTCCAAAAAGTTAAATGATGAAATTTTTAAAGTTTATGATCACATTTCAAGGCAACATGGGAGACTCTGAGAGGCAGAGGTACCGTTCTGCATTATAGGACATTACTATGAAGAGGAAGTGGTTGTCCTCTGGAGAGGTAAAATGAGGAAGAGAAGGCTGGGAATGGGGGAAATACACTATGATGCCATCAAGGATGTCTTTGTTAGGGTTTCTATTGCTGTGAAGAGACACCATGACCATGGCAACTCTTATAAAGGAAAACATTTAATTGAGGTGGCTCACTTACAGTTCAGAGGTTCGGTCTGTTATCATCATGATGGGACATGGTAGTGTGCAGGCAGACATGGTGCTGGCTACATATTGATCAGAAGGCAACAGGAAGTAGACTGAGACACTGGGCAGTATCTTAAGCATATATGAGACCTCAAAGCCTGCCTCCACAGTGACACACTTCCTCCAACAAGGCCACACCTCCTAATAGTGCCACTCCATTTTCTTTCAAATCACCACAAAGGAGATTCTCATTCTAAGGCTGAAAGAATTAAAAAAAAAAACAAAACCACATGTGACTTTCCTTGCAATATCTTTAAGATGAAATAGTGAGGTCATAAGGAAGATAACTGAATGCTCCCCACATCAGGAGTTAGAGCTATAAAGAGAGCTAGACTTACCTAGGTAATGGCTCCTTCACGAAAGGGCCTGCTGCACAGCCATGAAAACCCAAGTTCAGATCCCTAGGACCCACATAAAAAGCTGGACATGGAGGCGAATACCTGCATTCCTAGTGCTGGGAAGTGGTGACTGGAGGACCCTCAGAGCTCATTAGCCAGCTACTCCTGCCAAACACGTAAGATCCAGGCTCATTGAGAGACCCTATTCCTATCCCAAAAATAAATTGGAGAGTGGTATAGAAAGATGTGAAACATTGACCTCTGGCTTGCACATGTACCCTCACATACATGTGCATACACATACATGAATATAGCACACACACACACACACACACACACACACACACACACACACACACGGGGGGGCGTGCAACTGTTTGGAGAGTCTCTGACTTTTTGGTGTACCCAAAGCCCTGGAGTTGTTGGCACCCACAGAATGAAAAGCTTAGAAAAGAGCCATAGTCAAGATCTTAACCCCTTCTGTACACGCTGGTCACAGTGCTCATGACAGTCTTTTAAGCTCTACGACATTTCACATTTCAAAGGGTTGTTCTTCCACATATGTTTTGTCACAAGGACCCTCTGAAATCAAGATTGATGTCCTCATTGCAATTTGTACAAGAACACATGAAGAAGTAGTCAAGACAGGACGTGACTTCGCCTTCAGGCCAGATTCCGAGATGACAGTTCTTGTGTGTAGCTTGCCCTCACTCTTGGCAACAGCAGTCCATGACTTTCCCTGCTGTGTCTCTTGAAGGCTGTGGGTTTCTAATACAACGTCTCTGCTCTTAGTAGATATATGTTAGAGGAGGCCAGTAGAGACTCTAGTGGCCCTGTGATTAGATACAGTGTCCTGGCACAAGATCAAAACCACAACTGGCTGTTCAGGAATCACTGGCCTTACAAGCATATCATGAACATATCAACTGCCAGAGAGAAAAACTGGGGCTTGTGCCCTGTGTTAGATTTTTCTTGTGGTAGATACATGAGAGAAAGAGTTGAAAGAAGGGAGGCTTGTTCCGGCTCATGGATTCAGGAAGTTCAGTCTATGACTGACCAGCTCCACTACTGTGGATCTGTGGGGAGACAGATGGCATAAGAGCATGGCAGAGGGAGGGAGGGAGGGAGGGAGGGAGAGAGAGAGAGAGAGAGAGAGAGAGAGAGAGAGAGAGAGAGAGAGAGAAGGAAGGAGGTCCAGGAGAGAAAAGAGAAAGAGAAAGAGAGGGGAGAGAGGAAAGAAGGAAGGAGAGAAGGAGAAAAAGAAGGCCTGGGCTGGGGAGGTGGCTCGGTTGGTAAAGGGCTTGCCATACACACAGGAGGACATTAGTTCACCCTCTAGAACTGGTATAAAAAAGTCAGACATGGTGACACATGCTTGTAATCCCAGTGCAGGGGAGGTGGAGACAGGAGCATCCGGGACATGCACTGGCAAGGCAGCCTAGCCTAACTGGTGAGGTCCGGGCCAGTATGAGAACCTTTCTCCGAAAACAAGCTCCTGAACAACAGCCAAGGTTGTCTTGTGGTCTCCTTATGTATATGCACCACATGCATGTGCTTCCACACACATGAACGTGTATGCACAGTTTTTCAAAAGAGAAATTGGCAACATATCTTCCTATTAGAAAGGAAAATACAAACTCCCTAGCTCCAGATGGTCCGCCAGTTTACACAGGAAGTCTTAAAGAGTCTTGAAAAGTACTGCAAGGAGTAAATTACTGGAAACATTGCTAGGTACGTGATATTTAAAAATCAATTGTATTCCTATATTCCAGCAACAAGCTATCAGAAATGGATATGAAAACCAAGCACACACACCTTTATAGTAGTATGTGCATATCGTTGACAAAAGAAATGCAAAAGGTCTATGCTGGAAGTTATAGTAAACAAATAAAATAATAAATAAATAAAACATCTCCAAGGGTAGTTAAAGAAAACCTAAGTCCAGATAGACCATTACCACATATTTGAAGAGTCTACACTGATAAGTTAGCAAAAACTTACTGGTCTACCGCTTCAATGCTATCATCAAAATTTCCACAGGGGTTTTTAACAGACATTGTTGAGATGAATCTTAAATGCAGATGGATGTGGTAAGGATGTGAAACAGCTGGAACTGGGGGTAGAGAGAGGTTCTACAGAGCAAACAAACCTGAGTTCCTGGTTGACAATGCTGCAGAGTCGGAAGGCATCTGCAGGAGTCAAGACAAATGCAACCCAGTCAGTAGAAAGGAATGAAGAGTCCCGAAATAGCCTCCAGCTTAGCTGGATCACCAGCTCTTGACCAAGCTGAAGGCCCATTTCTGAAATAAACCAGAGCTTTCCAACATCTAGCTCTGGAAAACTTAATAAATGAACTTTGATCCACGCTGTGTTCCATATGCAAAAATCGATGCAAACTGGATAATAGATGAATGTGTGAAATCTAAAACATGACTTTTGAAAGAAAATGTAAGATAAATTCTTGTGGCTTCAGGATGGGCTGGGAGAATATATTTTCAAATCATGTATCTTACAAATGACTCACTTCGAAACTATCTGAAAACCTCTCAAAATTCAACAGGAAAAGAAAAAAAAAATAGGCAACCAAAGATATAAAAACATGTTCACCAAATAAGATTCATCAATGGCAAATAAGTGCATTAATAGGTGCTTAAAATATTTAATTTGCGTTTGGGGAAATAGACATTCAAATTAGAAGGAGCTACTTTTACACATCTATTTGAAAGGCAAAAATAATGACCATCCAAAGTGTTGGGAAAGACATTCTTGTTAGGGTCTAAATATGAAAGTGACCCACTAGCTCTTGTGCTGAAGCCTGTCACCAGCTGATGGAGCTATTGGGAAAGTTCTAGAAACTTGAAGAGGTATGCCTTAGCTGGAAGAAGTAGGTCACTGTGTATGTTGGGGAAGTATCTTTGGGGTCTACATTTGCCCTGGCCCTTTCCTATCTCTTTCTCTCTCCACTTCTTCGCCTGTAGGCAGAATATTTTATCTTGTAAGCCAGCTCCCAAATAACCACACAGAGATTTATTATTAATTATAAATGATTGCCCGATAGCTTAGGCTTGTTACTAACTAGCTCTTACAACTTAAATTAACCCATATTTTTTATTTATGTTTTGCCATATAGCTCAGTAACTTTTTCCAGCATGACAAGTTCATCTCCTGCTCCCTCTGTGTCTCCTGGTGACTCTACCCTTCTTCTCCATGCTCTCTTTTGCTCTCTCTATAAGTCCTGCCTAACCTCTTCCTGCCTAGCTACTGGCCACTAGTTCTTTATTAAATCAATGAGAGCAACACATCTTCACAGTGTACAAAAAGACTATTCCATAACACTTGTCACTGTGAGGTGAGCAGTTATGCATCCTATATGCTCCCCTGTGACTTTTCTGTCTCTGCACAGGCCTGGAAACAATGGAGCCAGCAGTCCACGAACTGAGATGTATGTATGTAGTACAAGTTTCCTGTATGTAGTTTCTGTTAGGTATTTGTCACAGTGGTTGAAAAAAAAAAAAACCCTGACTAACAGTAGAGAAACAAAACATCTGTATACTTAAACTATACATGTTTAAAATGTAAAATATGAAAAATAAACATATACATTCTCCTGAAATCATGACAACAATAAATACAGTAGAAATTCCCAACATCCCCAAAAGTCTCCTCAGATCCCTTTGTAACTGTCTTCTCCTATCACTTCTTGCTGCCTTTCCCTTAGTACCCAGGCAGCATACTTTCATTGTTACTATGGGTTAGTTTGCTTGTTAGACCTTTATTTAAGCAGAATTATATAAGCATGCATGGCTTTTGTTTGGTTTATTTATCTGCCATATTTGTTTAACTGTATCCATCTTACTGTATATGAGCAGTATATTCTTTGTATTTCTGAGTAGAATTCCATTTTATGGAAATGGTACCATTGGTCTATCTGTTTATTAGTTGACAGACAATTGCGGTTTGTCCATTTGGGTCTACTACAAATGGTGATGGTTAATTGTCATTGTCAGCTTGACTGGATTTGGGGTCACCTAGGAGACACAGCTTTGGGTATGTCATTGAGGAAGTTTCCAGAGCTGTCCAACTGGAAGTTGGTGGTTCCATCCCATGGGCTATAATGGAGAAAGCCAGATAAACATCTCTCTCTTTGCTTCCTGACTGACTCAGATACAAGAAAACTTCCATCACTGTAGCTGTGGGACATGCCTTCCACTACATCTTTCCTGCCATGATGAGTTCTACCTTCAAACCATGAGCCAAAATAAACTCTTTCTCCTTTACTTTGCTTCCTGTCAGGTCTCATCAGTAAGGAAAGTAACCATTACACAAATCAAGCTGCTATGGATGCTCTTGCATGATATATGCCTTGCTTTGAGCAAATAATTTGACTGGAAGGACCACATCAGACCACAGATGCATATTTAATGTGCAAAACTAACAAGTTACTTTCAAAACTTCATCAACAATGAGATCAGGATCAAGAAAATAATCCACAGGTTTGCACAGGCCAATCTTAGAGTGGCAATTCCCCAGTTAAGGTTCCCTCCTCCCTGATGACTAGTCTAGCTTGTGCCAGACTGACAAAACAAAATGTCATCAAGAGCCCATTAATCTTAAAGCATGATATCTGGCTTAAGGATGTGCCATTGGCAAGGAAGGCTGAAATGTTGGCACTTATTGGCATCCTTGCGTAAATAAACCATATCAACACAGAAAGGATCTAAGGTTCTGAAGTAGGAAAACCGATTCTACTTATTTTTGTGTCATCAAGTCTTTTCTTAATTGTGTTTGGATGTAGAACCTTTTTCCTACCCACAAGTTATATCCAAATAAACATGGTACTGAAGAAACCATGTGTTAACTATGTAATACACTTTAACAGAATTTGAAGGAGGGCTTCCAGAGCCGGATAATAGCAGCAGAACAGTACTCGGCTCCCTCAGGCATCATGAATAACACAAGGAGAACCACAAGTCCTGAAGAGGTAAAACTTGTTCCCAGGCATCTCCCTGAGGCATCTGTACAGATTGTCAAGACGTCAGAATAAATCATTTTATTCTTACATCGAGACAAAAATCTTTGGGGACTTGTTAATTTCAAGCTGCTATTCTTTGCCATTTGGAGCTTCGAGTCAAGTCTCTTCAGAACTGATGAGCGAAGAATGCCTGCCCTGTGTAAGTGGGATGCGTAGCTCTTGAGTCCAGCAGATTACAGGTCCTCATGCAATTAAGTGGAGTGGAAACAGGAACAATTTGTTGATCTCCATGGACTTTGTCTGCAGAAACCAAATTATAATATATACTTATTTCTGGATCATATTAGTAGTTTGGACGAGGGATCAATTTTTTATTCAGACTAGGTAGATTGCCTCTTACACCTGCTAATGGTCTGAGTTTTTTTTTTTTTTAAACCGCCTCAATAGAGGAAGTCGCCTCAATCAAAATGATGAACATTGAAAAATTCAGAAAGTAAGTTGATTGGCTTGATCTGTTTGGGAGGCATCCAGGCAGTTGGACCGGGTCCTGTGCTCAGTGCATGAATTGGCTGTTTGAAACCTGGGACTTAGCAGAGACGCTTGGCTCAGCCTGGGAGGAAGGGACTAGACCTGCCTGAACTGAGTCCACCAGGTTGATCTCAATCCTCGGGGGAGTCTTTGCCCTGGAGGAGATGGAAATGGGGGGTGGGCCGGGGGGAGGGAGGCGGGGCAGGAGGGGGGAGAACCGGGGAATCCATGGCTGATATGTAAAGTTGAAATATATTGTAAAATAAAATAAATTAAAAAAAATAAAAAAAATTCAGAAAGTATAGCTTTCCAATTCTTCCTCTTTACCTGTCATCAATGACCACAGAGGGATGAAGGAAGGGACAGAGGGTGGGGTGAGCTGTGTAGAAATGCTGTGGGCAGGTCATTCTCCACTTACCCTTTCTGATCTGTGTTTTTCATTTTCTGCCTTGCCCTGGGCGCTGTGGCCTCCACTGCTCTTCTTCCTGGTCCCTCTGGCTTCTGGCTGGGATTAGCCAATGGAGCCCAGTAAACTACTGAATCTCACGCTCCTTCTTCGGTCTCTTGCAACCTCCTTGCCCAGCTGTGCTTGACTGACACCCGCCTCATCTACCTTCAGCCCCAGCTTTCACCAGTCATCCCTCTCCAAACTTTCCAGCTCCCTGCGGTACTGTGCAGCTATTTTCTCTGAATTGAAATGTTTCCTCCTGGGGGCGGGGGCGGCGGGGGACCAGAGGTAGGCTCACAGACTCAAGGCTCTCAAAATGTTATAGGAGTAATAACGCCCCAATCTAAGGTTACAAAAGCAGCAGCCAATGGTGGGGCAGGGGGTGCACCCCTGTGGATCTGCCTGCAAATCACTCCTAGGGCTCTTGGGGTTCATCCATCTTTCCTGGCTTCGTGCCAGTTAGGCAGGCTTTTCAGTGATGCGTCTGGCTTTAAGTCACCCATGCTTCCACAAGGAACCCCTCCTGCATGCTCCTGTAAGTGATCCCAATAAACTGCTTGGTTCACCAAACTGGATTTGGGTGGAACTGTTTGGTCTGTACTTGGTGCCTCATTGAGAATGAATAAAGGTTTGTTCATGTTCCCTTGGGAGAGGTCACAGAACTGTTCACACACCCCGATCCCTGCAGGACCAGGGACTGTGAGGCTGCCCAGCAGGGCTAAAACCAGGGGCTTCACCACCCTCATTCTCTTCTCTGGATCACTAAACTATCACTGTCAAACTGAATGTGCTGTTTCCCGTCAGAACTGTGACACATACCCCTCTCTGAATGTTGAAATTCCTACCAAATTACTCAATATTGTGTGCTGTTAATGACTGTGATATGAATGTCTTTCGGAACAGATGTTCTTCTTTGAAAGGGTGAACTTTTAGGAAATGGACATGTTTACAAGTGAAGAAGGTATTTGGTAATAAGACAGTAAATGGGAACTGTTTCCTCAGTGAGCCTAGGAGAGTGTTTTAGTGGCTTAGACTGGTTGTCAAAAATGCCAGCAACCCTAACATGAGAGACAAAGGCAGGGAGATATAAACTGGGGGGCAGCCTGGACTACAAGGTAATAACTAGTCTCAAAAAGGAAGAAAGAAGCCACCTATTCTGGTTTTTTAAATATTTGTAAGAAATCCTGGGGTGTGCTGGCTTCACCCTAGACCATCCTCTCACCTTGCACCCCAGATCTGGGACTCTGGGTGAAGGATAATGTCAGTTTGCTTTCTATTTCCCAACTACAGCCACTAGTGTGAGGAACTCAAAAGATCTGGTGCTGTAGCAGGACACAGTGGTCTTGAACCCATCCCCTTCCGCTCTTGCTTTGCTTCCCACTTCTTCCTGTTTCCGATAAAAAAAATCTTTCTCTTTCATCTTCCCTCCTGCTATTCAATGGCATATCCATTGACAGATGTTTTAATTAATTAATTAATTAATTATTAATAATAAAAGAATGAATTCAAAGTTTCTCCCCTAACCATAACTTTCTATCTAAACCCATAGCCTTTCTGGGTGGGAGAAAAGGTGTGGAGCTAGCTGCACTTGTAGGGAATGACAGTCTTGCCTGTCCTCTGAACTACCTTCAGCGGCTCTGACCATTCCAAAGCATCTCACTGCTTCGTTTCTGCACACACACGAAGTGTTCTGAACTTGGGAACATCTGGACATTCCTGCGGGAAGGTTGCATGTTTAAATGTCATCCATGAAGAGCTGTAGTTCAAAAAGACTGAGCGCAGCTGCTCAAGGGAGCAACTAATAGGAATCCTATCACAGCAGGAAGTCCCCAACGAAGCTCTGGTGCGATGTGAGGGGAGAGTTCTTTATTATAATAATTACATTATTACAGTCCTGTATCTTGAGTGGGTCTTAGCTATGGAACACCATTTCTCCATTTTTTTTCCTGTATCATACGACACAGTTTTCAAAAGCCTGAGGTTGTTAACTGATCCCATTTGCTTGGTCCTCCACTCTCTCTCAAGTAGAAGACAGCAAATTAGCCTATTTTCAGTTGTTTGAATTCATCAGTCCAGGCTTTCTGATGTTAGCAAACGTGGTCATTTGAATGATTCCATTATCATAGTGTTCTCACGCAAGTTCTTTTTCTAAAGCAAAAAGAAGAATGCAGTGTAATAGAATGCCATTCTGAGAGGATGTCAGCGTCTACACTCCACAGAGGAATGTATTAACAAGACGAGAGACAGAATCCATTCTTGTCTCACAATTTGTGTTGTTGTTGTTTTACATATAAAATAAATTTTAATTTAAAGAATTTAACCCAAAAATTGTATATATGTATGTATGTGTGTGTGTGTGTGTGTGTGTGTGTGTGTGTGCGATATGATAATTTTGGAACATAGATATATGTTATAGCTAAATTGATCCAATTCAGATATGCATGGCTTCTTACTTTTTATCACATAACTTTTTTATTGATTATTTGGGAATTTCACATCATGCATGCCAATCTCACTCATTTCCCAGCCCCTCCATGTCTGTCCTCTGCTGTGGGATGGTCTGTATGTCAAATTTCTCTGATTGGTCAATAAATAAAACACTGGCCAGTGGCCAGGCAGGAAGTATAGGCAGGAGTAACAGAGAAGAGAATTCTGGGAAGTGGAAGGCTGAGTCAGAGGGAGACACTGCCAGCCGCAGTCACCAATGACAAGCAGCATGTGAAGATGCCGGAAAGCCACGAGCCACGTGGCAAGGTATAGATTTATAGAAACGGATTAATTTAAGATGTAAGAACTAGATAGCTAGAAGCCTGAGCCACTAGGCCAAACAGTTTAAACAATATAAGTCTCTGTGTTTACTTGGTTGGGTCTGAGCGGCTGTGAGACTGGCGGGTGAAAAAGATTTGTCCTGACCGTGGGCCAGGCAGGAAAACTCTAGCTACAACCCTCCACCCATGTAACTTCCCCCCAAAATAAAATAATAAAAATTAAGATTAAAAAACAAAAAATACATCTTGCCAACCCTCTGGGCAACGAGCTCCTCTATCAATTGTAGCCTGCGCTTACACCAGTCATAGCTGTTGCTGGACTTGTACCGCTCTGCTCCTCCATCTTTCCCACCTCTTCATCACATCTTTGTTTGTGGCAGTGGCATTGGGTGCTGCGGTATGTGACACAGTGTACTCTTTTGTCCAAATAGCTTTACTTGCAAATGTTCATTATAATGAGTCCTTAGTTTGGCTCAAGATCTCTGGCTTCTGCTATGCCATCAATACTGGACCCTCACAGAGACTCATCTCAGACATCCTGCTGTTGCCCCAAGTCATGAAGATCCTGTGGCTATGGTTTCCACAGGACCCGGCCCCTTCTCATGCTCCAGCAGGTCATGGATAGGATAGGTGTTGGGGTGGGCCAACTCAAGGCACTGGATCTGGGCCTAGGTGGTAACAGAGTTGGTCAGCCAGGCTCTCCACTGGGCTCCCCCATGTGGTGGTCCATGAGGGGCCAGGCCAGTTGGCCAATATCTGCCATCAGGGCCAGCTCACCTCTCCCACTCTGCCCTAGTAAGGGATGGGCCTATCTCACCCACACCCATGCCAGAAAAGACAGGGGTCTTATGGATTTGTGAATACAAGTTTTTTGTTATTACTATTGTTTGAATTTTTAGGTCAAAAATATTAGTGGTTTCTTTCACTTTTCAAAAAAACAGCTGGAGTGGAGAGATGAGTGGAAGAGAAAGAGAGGTTACCAGTCAGCAACTGGAGACCAACCGTTTTCACTTTACTTGTAAAATCTCCTAGCGCATGTCAACTTTACATGGAATTAATTGATGTCTATTTATTTATTTATTTATTTATTTATTTATTTATTTATTACTTTTTTTGAGACAAGGTCTTATTATATATCCCTGGCTATCCTGGGAAACACTCTATGTAGAGCAGGCTGGCCTCAAACTCACAAAAATCTGCTGGCCTCTGCCTCTTTAGGACTGGGATTAAAGGTGTGCACCACAGACCTGGCTCTAATTGGTGTTTTTAATGGTAAGTGTAGAGAACACTAACATTTTCATGTTTCTGGGTAGAACTTTTTCTCTCAGTTTTTTCAAGTCCTGAGGTGAAAACCGTCACCCAGTCGGTTCTCGGACTGCAGTATGTGCTTTTGTTTTCTCCAAAAGGGGGCACACAGGAGGTAAGGTGGTTCTGGAAAGGGACTTGCCAGGGTCTGGCCTGGTTAGCTGCAGCAGAGGGCTGGGAGGTGTCAACTGTGCAAGGAAGCCCTAGCTAGGTAGGGCCAGCTGGGCACCAGTGTGCGACAGCAGCCTGCAGAATACTGTTATAAGGGGTCACGTTACAGATGGGAGAAGACTCTGGAGAAATCTGCATCAAAAGGGATGGCCAAGCTCCCCACAAGAAGCTCACTGGTAGCCAGCAGCATAGGGATTGCCGTTTCTGGATCTGTGCCTTGGGGACAGAACAGTCTGTAGCATTTGCTAAGCAAAGAGCAAGGCTGGTCCTGTGTGCAGAATAGAGAGGACACGGGAATCTGGGTTCAGAAATGGACTCCGTTATAAACACGAGGGTTGAGATACATAAGCAGAAAGACTGGCAAGGCAAGATTCAGGGATTGAGTATAGACTTTGCTCATTCAGTTAGGTTCTTCTCTGGTCCTAGAAATGTGAGCTACACCTTCAGACCTTCAGAAACATCTTTCTCCTCATTCAAAACCAAGAAGGAAAAAAAAATGCCACCTCTCTGAACTTGTCTGTAACACACTGCTTGAAGGCAGAGGTTTGTCTATGTCCTTGCTTGAGGCAACTGGCAGAAATCCCATTAAAATGAACTTTAAGCAGCCGCAGTGAAAGGATCTACCAGCTCCTGCGATAGGAAATCAAAACAGGATGGGCCTGGCAGTTGTAGGCACTGCTGGTGCAGGGTCTCAAACACTGCTCCTTGGGCTCTCTTCACCTTGTGCTCTGGTCCCAATCTAGTGTCCTATTGGTAAGTGTTTAACAACTAGTTCTCGGGAGGAGGGATTACGTCACTAAATCCACCCACATTTATTGCAAATCTTACTTGTATAAATAACGTACAACAGATTTTTTAAAATTTCGTGTGGCATTTGTTACTTCTCTGATTAATGCAGCTTACTTTATGAAGTAGCTGAAGTGATTTAAGTTTTTGTTTAACTTACTGCTTTTTATTATATGTGTGTGCCCGAGGAAGGGGTATGGGCACATGAGTGCAGGTGCCTACAGAAACCTGGGGCATAAGATCCCCCTGGAGCTGGAGTCCCAGGTGGTTGTGAGCCACCTGAAGTGGGTGCTGGGAATTGAACTCAGGTCCTATGAAAGAACAGTATATGTACACTTAATCACTAAACCATCTCTCTATTTTAAAGGTTTTTTTTTTTAATCTGTTACATGCCACATACTGTCTATATACTATATTTTTTTAATTTTGCTTCTATATTACAGTTGTTTATGGTTTGTTTTGGGGAGAAGGTCTGTGGTCTGAAACTTACAGAATAAGCTAATCGGCCTCAAAGTTGTAGCAGGCCTCCTCTGCCTCCTGCACGCTAGGAGCTCAGATGTATGCCGCTACGCTGAGCAGACTTTTTTAAAATTCTAATTTATGTATTTATTTTATTTATGTGCATGTGTGTTATTGTGTGTGTGGTGTCTATACCTAACAGTGTGGGTGTATGTGTGGGTGTGGAGGCTGGAGGTAGATGGCAAATTTCTTTACCATTTGATCACCTTCAATCTTTATTTCTTGAAATAGGGTCACCAATTGAACTTGGAGCTCCCCATTTAGCTAGACTGCCTGGCCATAACCATCAAGGATCTACCTGTCTCCTTCACCTGGTCACAGCCCTGGAGTTATGGCCAAGAATCATTGTGCAATGTGCCTGGCTTTCTTTTTTTTTTTTTTTTTCTTCATACTACTCATTGTGAAAAAAACCATCTTCTTTGAAATGCACTAGTTTCCTGTGACAGGCTACTAGAAGTTCTCACATTGTCATTAATACACTGATCTCCTTCATACCCAGTTTCCAATTGATCACCCATTGTTATGGACAAAAGACCTTCTGCATAAAGGAGGAACTAAGGCCTTAGGCCAATATACATTATTCTTTGAACAAATCTAGAAGAATGGTTATAAATTACTATGTTCATGGTTTTGTTTCTTGTGAGATGAAATAGGATTAACAATTTATGATTTTTTGACTATAGTTGTAAAATAGTTTCCAAGGAGATCTACAAACTCCTCTTTCAGAAGATAAAAATCTATATGTTGCTAATTTGGAAGAGATTAGTACTAATTTCTAATTTCTCTGAGAAATTCCTTTGTTGGGATTTAGACTGACATTTAAGGTTAGAACTGCCTAAAGTAAATTGATAACACCTCACCATTTCTGTCCTTTGGTTCTAAATAAAAGGGGTCAAACACCTGCTTCTTTAATCACATGACCATGATCCTGGAATTCTTCTTGGTGTGTGGTTGGGGGAAGACTCAGGAATGGGTTTACAATCCAGATGACCACTCCTTAATGCTTCCCAATCACGTGAAAATGCATATTAGAAATATGGTGGTATTACATAGCCCTGAGGGTATCTTTCACCTTGAAAGGGTCCTCAAAGTGGGCCTTGGATTTGAACTAGTTTTTCTGCTTTGTTCACATAGCAGTTCTCTATTAAGCTCACAGGTACCTTGCATGTAGTTTGCTAGTGAGGGAGGGCTCCAGTGTCAGAAGAATGAGGAGAGTTAACATATATAACATATATAACATATCACACCCAGTAGATTGCCCCATCTGGTTGCAGCTTGAGTGCCTTGGGCACAGCCAGCTCCTTTTCCCTACCCTACCAATGGAGAGATTAATACAAGACAAGCCTCGGATTCACTGGATGCTCCTCTAAAGGTGCAGCTGCCTTTCTTGCATGGCGACTTGCCATCCCTCCACTGCCACTGTGTCCTGAGTGTTACAGTTTCGAGCCTGACTCACTTTCTTCTTCCATTATGTTTTACCCAGACTTTCCTTCAAAGCCATGCCAGGTGACCACTCTTTTCCTTCAAGACACTGTAATACCTTGGTGATATGTTTGTACCCAGTACCTATGTGCTATGAAACTTCTCTATCTGACATTAAACGGAGCGTCTAGTACATGACAAATAGGCATCAATATGTATTAAATAGAGGTAATTTTATACACATATGCGTGCGAGCACACACACGCAGAGCCTTAAACGTGTAGAGATTCTCCCTGCGATTGTGTTTTTTTTTCAGACTGCTTGGGCCCCCTCTGTGCCTTCCTGTCTGCCCTCTATCACGGGGGTTATTTTTAGATTTATGGATCTAGCAGAGGTTCCAAGACTAATATGTTCTTATGGCCTTACTAAGACTTAGAATTACCTTCCTGCTCTCCCACAAAGAACAATATAGGATTGTGATTTGGTGTGCCCCACATAGAAAGCCGAGGGTGGTATTTCTTCATCAAATCACCAAGGCGCCAGGACTGCCATTGTTCTTCCAGGCCAGGGGCTCACTTCTTACCTATTGAAGCTGTCATGTACAAAATTTAAGCAGATTTTCAGAAGCGACTCTGGAATATTTTCAGATGATGGAAATAGAGAAGATGCCCAAGAACTCAAAGGTGTTATTCTCGCATTAAAATGTTGCTGCAGACAGTGTTTCTAAGAGAGACTGACAAAAACCCACGGGGCAGTTGAAAAATCTTATGAACCAGGTCCTTCCCACCAAGACAGACGAAGATGGCATTGCAGTAGAGAATAGAACACTGTCATTTTATGGTTGGAAATGCATACTAGGTCACAGAAGTATATACATATTCACACATTCATTTGTGTAGTATGTGCATTTGTGCATATACACGTGTGTGGGAGTGTGCTTGCCTATGCGTGCACATGTGGAGGCCAGAGGTCAACATCAAATATCTTGCTCTATTTCTCTCCACCTTGTTTTTTTCAGGCAGGGTCTTCATTGAACCTGGAGTTTGTTATTTAGGATAGACTGACTGGCCGTCGAGCTCCTGAGATTAGCCTATCTGTGCTCACCAGCTCCAGGGTTCCAGACCCATAAGGTAACAACCAGCTTTTATGTGAATGCTCTGGTCCTCGTGGTGATGCAGCAGGCTCTTCATCCACCGGACCATCTCTCCAGCCCGGAAAAGTGATTTTTTTTCCAAGCAAATTGAAGAAGAAGAAGAAGAAGAAAAGGACCAAAAGGAACGATAGCATATGGCACGTATCCTGTCAGTCAAATGTGCTGAGACTGTAGCTAGCCCTTCACTCTCTGTGGAAGATTGTTTCCGTCACCTCATTGATGCCCAAATCTGTACACCCTCAGGCCTTTTTTTCTAAAATGGCATAGTGTTTTCATATAACCTGTGAGAAGCCTCATGCGCACTTGAAATTATCTCCCAAAGACTTGTGATCCTTGCCTAATATAAATGCTATATAAATAGTTGTTATCCTCTGTTGCCTAGTGAATGTGGTATAGGGAAAAAATGATGTGTTTAATACAGGCACAAGCATTTAAAAAAAAACACCCTCTCTCTGTAGTTAGTTCAACCCACAGATGCAGAACTGTTGGACTCAGAAAGTCAACTAGTCTATCTATGGAAGGGGCACAATGCTTCCTTCTTGTTTCTCATTAGCAAATAGTGGGGACAGCTATCTTCAAAGTGAGGCAGACAAATGACACAAGAAAAAAATTAGGTTTCACAGCAAATAAACTTCTGAAAATACTGAAAAGGAAACCTCGTGTGACTCAGTGTACCCAGAGGTTCATAAATGAAGAAACATTTCCATGCTGCGTGTCCTAAGATCTGCCACGTGGAGGATGAAGATATTCCTGTCTAGCAGTTTGGTCCCCTTCCTGTCGATGGCCATCGACAGCGCTTTGGTTGAGAGCTGACTGCCCTGCCTTCTGAGTCTGAGGCTTACTGTTCTTTCATCCCCCTGACTTTGACCTGCTGGGAGGCCTCTTGGGCTCTGAGTTAAGTAACTGGCCTGTGTGCCTAAAACGAGCCCATGAGTCTGACCCTACCTGATAAGCTTCCCTTTGCTCATAAATCAGGAACACAAGAAAATATAGAAGGACATACAAGAAATTAATCATAGTTCTTGTTTCTAGAAAGAGGAATTAGGTTTCTGAGGAGAAGGGGAGAAAGATTTACTTCTCAATTAAAGCCTGTCACATAGTTTAATTTTTTTTGCCATATGTATTTTAGTTTTTAAAATTGCATTTATTCTCGTGTGTGTGTGTGTGTGTGTGTGTGTGTGTGTGTATGTGTATGTGAGTGTGTGTGTGTGTGTGTGTGTGTGTGAACATATGTGACACCAGAGTGCATGTGGAGATCAGAGGACAATTCTGTGGACTCTGTTCCCTGATTCCACCTTTATGTGATTTCTGGGGACTGAGTTCAGGTCAGCAGACTTACATGGCAAGTGCCTTTACCCTGCTGAGCCGTCTTGCTGGCCCCGGACTTCCAGACTTCTTGTTGCTATTCTGTACATTTTCTCAGCTTCAAAAAGAAAGTTTCAATACGTGTTGCAGCATTCTCAACTTCAGGTTATCACACTCATTGAAATCAGCCAGTCACGAGAAAATAAACATTGCACTGCTCCACTTACATAAGACGGTATATTAGTCATATTCATAAAGTCAGACAGAGTGTTGGTGGTTTCCAGGGGCTGAGGGGTAGAAAGGAGTCATGTTTGAAAACATTTGGGCCTGAAAATGAAACTGTAAAGCCGTACTACTCTAGGTAGCTGAAACCCAATGATGTTCTTGGCCTACAAGCATGCAAACGGCTAATATGGACTTCTGAGGGAAACAGTGGTGTGTGTGTGTGTGTGTGTGTGTGTGTGTGTGTGTGTGTGTGTGTGTAAAACTGTGATGTCCCTAAAATGTTCTTGCCTTGCATTTCCTTTGAGGAACTTTAAACCACTAACTACCTGCTTGAACCATACTGCCCTCCTGCTATCCGCTGGGCTTTCTCAGCTACTTGTCGTAACTAGTCATTTGTTTGTTTGCTTACTTCCCATCAAGAACTAATCTGTCATGAATTCCCTTAGGACCTACTCTCTATCAGGACATCATAAATGGTAGTAAGCTAAGCTGGTCCCACTTCATTCTGGAAACAACGTCTTTACCAGAAAGCCCCTGAGTAACATCTGGAGCTGAATAACTTTGCAGAGCTCAGAAATCATCCCACTTGGTTCAGTGCCCAGAATGCATTGGGACAGCATAAGCTAGAAGGATTAATCATAGAGGAATTGTACGTTTCTCTGTACCTGACCTCTCTAGCTTCTCTAGAAGAAAGAAAAACGTCCCTATCAGGAAACGTTCACACAATTGTAGTATTTCCTGTGGGTGCCTTACATTTTTCCTAAAATAAGCAAACCAGTCTTCCAACATGTGACTCTTCGGAAAAGTATCTTCAGACAGTTTCCCAGGCAACTAAAATGTTGGCAAGATATCACTGAGGATAATATGAAAATAATGAGTGGGGGAGGAGGTGGAGAGAGCGTTTCGATGCAATCTAAAGAATGCCCGCCATGTTTGAGGCTCTATGATGGGCTAGAAAACAAGCTGGACCAGAGATATGTTATAAACACACAAGGTGATGAATGAAAACCTCTGCCTAACTCAGAGGCCGCCGACTGAGGAAGGAAAACCGCAACACACAAGACCAGGACAAGAACTGTGGCGCTAAACAGTAATTAGAGCTGCGTATTCTACAAAGACTTAATATTCCCCTCTTACAAAGGGCACCTGCAAGGCGGCACACATCGGCCTGCTAATGAGTGTGTATTCATATTGGGCTAGTGAGGGAATAAGAAAAACTGTTCCTGTCCTTTGCTTTTAAAGCAGGCTGACAAGCAAATTCTATATTGTCTTTTCCCTGTGTCTGGATGGTTTCCCAGGCCTGTAAATCACATTCATCCTTAGAGATGGCATCTTTGGCTGTATAGGTTATCGCCAATGGGCACTTCATCTCCCGTCATGTGGTCTATAGTCTAGCAGATGGAGACTTGAGACAGTTTGAAAGAACATGAACAAAAGCTAAGGGTTCTTTCTACAGGGAGTAGGGGTAGAATTTTCTTCCTAATGAGTAGCATTTATACATAGTTTAACAAAAATATAATGATCACAAATTTCTGCTTTTGAACACAGGACACAACTACAATAGAAATGATTCTCTTTTCTTCCATTTACACCACATTTTAAAACATCAAGAGCAGTCTGTCTTTAATGGAAGTAATGCTTGATGAATTACTACTTAAAAGTTATCCTGGTGACTTATTTTATTTCTAATAAACTTATTTAAGCATGTATTTGACATATGACACCCAGCACAAAACCTGAGAGAATTGTCCAGTGTGAACCTTGATTGTATTTTAAAATCTGCTCAAGATATATCAAATTATAAATAGCAATTGTGGCAGGGGGGGAAAGGTAGTTAAAAAAGGACAAGGAATACAAGTACTCATTCTCAGAATAATCTTGGCTTTTTAAACATTGCTTATAGACATATATATAAAACAAGAAAAATTAAGCCTGATAATCTAATGCATTTGGTTTAAACATTCCATTCTGAGTCTTGGTGGGGGGTTTATAATTGTACTATAAACAAATTAGTAAATTACCAAGGCCAGGCCTTCTGGGAGACAGAAAGTAAGCTCTTCATAGTATTAAGCTGGGTCTAGGTCGTGTGGCAGACAGAATGACAGTCCCATCTCAATAGCTGTATCGTAATCTCAGGAACTGGAGAATGTTGCCTTTTGTGGCAAAGCAGATCTTGCAGATGTGATTAAATTGGGATCGTGAGATGCGGAGAGCATCTGGGAATATCCTGGCAAATTTAGGGTTCTAGAAGGAGAGAGATGAAATCAAGTACTGAAAAGGAGTAGTGACCATGGAATCAGAGGAAGAAAGGGGGTCAAAATCTGAGAACCAGAAGGTGGCCTCCCAAGCCAGAGAACCTAAGGGAGCAAATTCTCGAACCAGAAGGTGGCCTCCCAAGCCAGAGAACCTAAGGGAGCAAATTCTCCTTGCCAGCCTTCAGGGTGATCACAGCCCCACCCACACCGTGTTAGCCCAGAAAGACTCACAGCAGACATCAGAGCTTCAGAATCTTGAAGGGAATAAATACACACATAATATTTTAAATCTCTAAATGACTGAGAAATTTACAGTATATGTATGAAACCAATACATAAACCCTCTGAAAATCAAGTAAAAATTATCTCCTCACCCATTGACAGTCACAAGTAATTCTTGGTGTGCCTATTTTCAAACATGTAACATGCCGTAATGCAGGTATCTTTGGAGTGGTTCACTTAGTCTGATTTTTTTTTTAACCTAACAGCTTATCGTGTTCATTTCCCTAAAGCCTATATACAAATTTCATTATTCACTTTGGGGACACAGGCAGATGCTATAATCCATTTAGTGACATTTAAGGTGACTTTTGAAACTAGTGGGGGGAGGGTGATAATGGTGGTAGCAGAGGATTGGTAAAGGATCTCACTATGAAGCCCAGGCTAATACCAAACTGGTTATCCTCCTGCCTCAGCCCTTGGATTATAAATGTGCACCACTATGCCTGGCTTAAGGGAATTTCTTCTTCGTTTTCTTTTTATAACTACAGACCATATTGGATGAACACCTTTACACATTCACAACACTCCAAACTAGTAAGTTAACATTGGAAAACGCAGCCCAAGAAATTCAAACTGCTACTATGATGCATTTAATAGGGACGCTTTATTTTTCTTCATAATCTTTGCATAATATTTGCTCTCTCTTTCCCCTGCTTCCTTTCTTCCATCCTTCCCTTCCTTCCTTCTTCATTCGTTTATTCTTTTCCCTGGAAAAGTGTCCCTTATGTCTCACATACCTGAACTCAAATTCCTGAATTCAAACTCCTTCTGCCCTAGCCTCTAAGTAGCTGGAAATACAGCCACACACATCACCCTCCTTCTTTATGCTTTGTTATAGCTTAGGGTTTAGACTCCCTCTGAGAAGACTGATATCAACAGTGAACTCCAGGTGCATCAGTTAGATTTCTCAATAACAAAAACAGGAAAGCTCAGAGAATGGCCCATGAACTGAAACACCACCTTAGGACCTTCTCCCTGACAGTCCAGCCACAGTCTTGACAACCGAGAATGCTGGCATTTGACATCGTGGCTGAGCACCCAGCAGCACCGTCTATGCACTGACCACTGAACTCACCCTTGCTCCTGACACCCACCTTCACTTCTTCTCCTCTCTTCCCTTGGAGAAATGGATGGTTTTTTTTACCAGAGTCACTGCCTCCTGGGGTCTCTCTTCCCATTTCTTTGGTCACCCATTTCTCTTTGAGAATGTGTGGAAGGTATAGCTCAGTGGGCGAATATTATCTGTGGCCATGGCTCTTGAATTTGACATCTTCCATTTAAATACTGGAAAGCAGAGTTTGTATTCCACAAAACTGCAATGAGACAGTCTCCAAAGGCAGAAGACAATGTTCAGACAAGAGGCAAACAAAACAGTTATTTATGTAAGCTCTGGATCTACAGCTTCTTGACTTTTCTTCCCACAGACCAACTCCCAGGTATGGTTGCTTTTATCATTTATGGAGTAAAAGTAAAAGTGAAGGTAAGTTAAGAAGTCAGGAAGCATATTTAAGCATGGAAAAAGATTCACAGCACTTTCAAGTTTATGTTGACTTATTGTACACTTTAGAAAATACCTTGTTAAGGAGGAATTTTGCATGTACAGATGAGATTATCTTGAATTTGTTTTAAGTTTGGTAGAAAGGTATTAAGAAGTTTTTGTTTTGGCTCACTCATAGGTGGATACTAGATGTAAAGCAAAGTATAATTAGACTACAACCCACAGCTCCAGAGAAGCTAGGAAACAAGGAAGACCCTAAGAGTTAGGGGAAACAGAGGAGATCCTGATGAGTAAACGGGGGATGGGGGGGGACAACAGAGGGGAGGGGATAGGGGAATGAGAACATGAGGGAACGGGATGGTCGAGCTAGGGGAGGGACGGAGTGGGAGAAGAATGAAAGAGATATCTTGATAGAGGGGGATATTATAGAGTAAGGGAGAAACCTGGCGCTAGGGAAATTCCCAGGAATCCACAAGGATGATCCCAGATTAGACTGCGAGCAACCGTGGTATTAAGAGTTTTAAGAGGGGAAGGCATAGATGAAATAAGATTGTCCATTTGCTTACTAAAGTTGAAGTTGGGTGATGGGAGCTGAAAACTTATAATTCTACTTGTGCATTTATTTTTTTAAATCACGTAAAAGAATGAAGAGGAAATTCTGTGGAGTTGTATTTACTTGGGGATATATTAATTCTGTCTCTTTAGAAAGATAAAGAAATCTCAAGTGATTTGCAATGAAGATTTGAGCAGAGTTGTCTCCACAGGCGTCAATCACCTTGTCAGTCATGAGCCGAGAGAATTTGTTTCCACTGGGCAAGTGCTGAAATGAGCTTGGGGGTTCCTTACGTCTGTTCTTTCCATACGGTTTAAAAAGTAAAAGTAGCTTTAGCTTCCAAAGAAATTGGTTAACATATTGACTCTTTGCCATTTAAATTTAAACCGTCAGTCTCAAACATTTGATCAACATACTTGTCTTTCCACATTAAAGCAAACAAACAAACCAGAATGTCCTTTGAAAAAAGAACATTAAAAACCCAGAGTTTTGCAGGTGGTGGTGTCACACACCTTTAATCCCAGCACTCGGGAGGCAGAGCCAGGTAGATTTCTGTGAGTTCAAGGCCAGCCTGATCTACAGAGCGAGATCCAGGACAGGCACCAAAACTACACAGAGAAACCCTGTCACGAAAATTCAAAAACAAAACAAAACAAAAAAACCCAAAAAAACAAAACCCAGAGTTTTCTCTTCTTTTAATCTGCAAGCAAAGACTAATAACAAATGGGTCACGAAATTAAATCTCCTCAGGGGAGAATATCTCTGATTTCAATTATTTTCTCTACTTCAGTTAAGACTGATACAAGATTCTTTGTCATGATCATCATCTTTTCAAATGTGAGGGTCTTGTGAATACCTGGAGAAATTCTGTCTTGCCAAGCCTACTTTGAGATGGGACAATCACTTTTCCAGAAGAAAACTGTGCATGTGTCAAGGGAAGGAAGCAGTAAGCCCCAGAAATCAGCCTGTCTATACCTCTCCAGCACTGGCCACAGTTAATTGCTTTCTGATGGATTTAAGGGCTTATTGTTGTTGTGTGTATATATACAGGGTTTTTTTGGAGGGGGTTCACAATGCAATCAAAGACTAAGGTTAATCTTCAAAACTACATTTGTAGAAAACAGTAAGAAGGGACTTATCAAAATTAATTGCAGAAATAATGTCTTCATGAAGAATTGTCAACAATTGGAGTCACAAATTGGTAAAAATAAATAAATAAATAAATAAATAAATAAATAAATAAATAAATAAATAAA